>OY856409.1:169501323-169728823 GCA_963693085.1 Alisma plantago-aquatica
TTTGACAAATGCAATTTTCTCTTGTAGAATGGCAAAAGAATCATCTTTTAAAATGGGTAAATTAATTGAGAATAAATTCCATAACTAGTTAGGGATTGTGAGAAGTGTTCTGCACAAACCAGATATACCAGTAGCCTTTGAATCCGCTCTATGTACACTTAAGAAGAAGGATAGTTCATTGATGGAGATTAATGGAACAAAGTCTATGGACAAAGGTGAGAGAGAGAAGGGTTCTCTTGCCAAACCAATGTCAAAATCTTTTGTTCTCAAAACATGGAAAGGATGGAAGGAATGATGGAAGAAGAAGCGAGAGATAGAGATCTCTACTTCTGGTGTATACATGACAGAGATTAACTTTACTACTTCTTTGTCATGGGTACTTCATACCGGATGTGGATCTCACATTTGTTCAAATGTGAAGGATATTATGAGAAGTAGGGCTTTAGGGAAAGGTGAGGTTGAACTATGTGTTGCTAATGGGGCAAGGGTTGTCGCCAGTGCCGTAGGAACCTATGAGTTAACTCTTCCTAGTGGGCTAATAATAGAGTTAAAGAACTGCTATTATGTACCTGCCATAAATAGGAATATCATATCCGTCTCTTGTTTGGACAAAGATGGTTTTGATTTTCTTATTAAGAATGGAAAGTGTTCCATTTCAAAAGATGGGATCTTTTATGGAAGTTCCCCAATGTCTTATGGTCTATACTTAATAGATCTAGAAACAAGTGTATACAGCGTAAACACCAAAAGGCATAAACTCAACAACTCAAACAAAACATATCATTGGCATTGTCGTCAAGGGCACATAAATGAGCAACGCATTTCTAGACTCCATAAAGATGGTTATCTAGACTCTTTTGAATATAAATCAATAGAGACATGTGAATCTTGTTTGTTGGGCAAGATTACTAAGACTCCCTTTTCAGGTAAAGGTGAGAGAGCTAGTGATCTATTAGGACTCATACATACTGATGTATGTGAGCCTTTTAGAACTAATGCCAGAGGTGGGTATCAGTACTTCATTACCTTCACTTATGACTTCAGTAGGTATGGCTATGTGTACCTGATGAAACATAAGTTATAAACCCTTGAAAGGTTCAAGGATTTCATGAATGAAGTACACAACCAACTTGGTAAAAGTATTAAAGAACTTCGATCTGATCGAGGTGGAGAATAATTAAGATAAGAGTTTGAGGACCTTCTGTGAGCCTGTGGTATCGTATCACAATGGACTCTGCCTAGAACACCACATCATAACAGTGTATCTGAAAGAAGGAATCACACTTTATTGTATATGGTGCGATCAATGATGAGTTTTTTTTATCTTCCGATTTCCTTCTGGGGTTATGCTCTTGAAACTTCTGCATTTACACTTAACTAAGTACTGTCTAAATCAGTTCAAAAGACACCATATGAGATATGGAACGGGAAGCATCCTGATTTGTCTTTTATTAAGATTTGGGGTTGTGAGGCTTACATCAGGAAATTGTTTCCTGATAATCTTGGACCCAAGTCTGATAAATGTTATTTTGTTGGATACCCCAAGGAAACAAGGGGATACTATTTTTACCACCCTACTGACAACAAAGTGTTTGTTGCTAGGATAGTTGTATTCCTAGAAAAGGAATTTATTTCTAGAGGACATTGTGGGATGAAAATAGAGCTTGAAGAGGTTCAAGCCTAACAAGAAAACATTGAACCGGTAGATGTACAAGAGGAAGATAGAGTTTCACAAGGTGTTGTGGAATCTCAGTCTCCTCAAGTAATACAAGGACCTCGTAGATCTAGTAGGACACGCCTTGAACTTGAGAGGTTTGGATACCTTGTGACTCGGGAAGGCAATCTAGAGGCTATGGAGGGACTAAAATCTGAGAAATGGCTTGAGGCCATGAAATATGAGATGGAATCCATGTATTCCAACAAAGTATGGACTTTGGTGGAACTACCTAAAGGGGTAAAACCCATAGGGTGCAAGTGGGTCTTCAAGAAGAAGACTGACATGGATGACAATGTGCAAACTTATAAAGGCAGATTGGTTGCAAAGGGTTTCTGACAAGTCCAAGGTGTTGACTATATGAAACTTTTTCTCCAGTTGTCATGATTAAGTCCATCAGGATCTGCTTGCTATTGCAGCTTACTATGACTATGAGATTTGGCAAATGGATGTTAAAACTACATTCCTTAATGGGAATATAAATAAGGATGTGTACATGACACAACCTGAAGGTTTTGTAGACCCAAAGAATGCCAATAAAGTTTGTAAGCTACAAAGGTCAATCTATGGATTGAAGCAAGCGTCTCGGAGTTGGAATCTTTGATTTGATGAGGAAGTCAAAGTGTTTGGATTTATTCAAAATGAAGATGAACCTTTTGTGTACAATAAGGTTAGTGGGAGCATGACCACATTCCTCATATTGTATGTGGATGACATACTATTGATGGGGAATGATGTCACAACCTTAGAGAAGGTAAAGACTTGGCTTGGGAATAATATCTCAATGAAGGAATTAGGAGAAGCATCCTACATTCTAGGTATTAAGATCTATAGAGATAGATCTAAAAGGCTTCTCGGACGAAGTCAAAGCACGTACATTGACAAAGTGTTGAAGCGGTTCAGCATGGAGAACTCAAAGAGAGGCCACATCCCCATGCTACATGGAGTCACCATCTCTAGAGCTCAATGTCCCCAATATTGTGAAGAGAAGGATCGTATGAATGGGATCCCATATGCATCAGCCATCAGATCCATCATGTATGCTATTTTGTGCACACACCCAGATGTCTCATATGCCCTCAGCATGACGAGCAGGTACCAGTCAGATCCTGGGGATGCTCAAAGGACAATCATAAAGAACATCCTCAAGTACTTACAAAGAACTAAGGATCAGTTCCTTATATACGACGGCGAGTAAGAACTGGTTGTAAAAGGTTACACCGATTCAAGCTTCCAAACTGACAAAGATGATTACAAATCACAATCAAGATTTGTATTTTACCTAAACAATGGAGGTGTGAGCTGGAAGAGTTCCAAGCAAGAAATAGTTGTTGATTCTACTACAGAGGTTGTGTATATTGCTACTTCACATGCATCAAAGGAAGTTGTGTGGATCAGGAAGTTCATCATTGAACTTGGTGTAGTTCCTAGTAGTTGTGATGCAATTGAGCTTTATTGAGACAATAATGGAGTTATTGCTCAAGCTAAGGAGCCCAGATCACATCAGCGGTCCAAGCACATACTGCGGCACTTCCATCTCGTACGAGAGATCGTACAGCGAGGAGATGTGAAAATTTGCAAAGTACCAACTGAAGACAACATAGCTGATCCACTAACGAAGGCCCTTTCTCAGCAGAAGCATGATGGTCATGCTTGGTCACAAGGACTGAGGTTCCTAGGTGACTAGATCTAAGTGCAAGTGGGAGTCTGTTGGTATGTATGCCCATAGAGCAAATCATGTGATGATTGTAATGGGATACTTTATTAATGATTTGAATAATAATAAAGGCAATTTTCGATCTATATGTTTTAACTGTTTCTGAGATGATAGTGTAACATGATAGATGTCTAAAGAATTGTTTTACTCGATGACATATGATTTTGGGTTGAGGACCTAAATGATGAGATCATATGGATGTTAAGAGTATACATTCTTGTTTTGTCCCTAGTCGGTTGTTATTGTGGAAATAACCATAGACATCAACAACACTAAAGACTAGATTGTGTGTTGGTTGATGACATAATCTCATTAGTTATGATATAGTGATATCAAACCAAGCACATATGTACTTGTTAGATAACATGTGTACCAGAAAGACCCACCGTGAGAGTTACACATGGAACCATGATTTGGTAGTCACAGTTAGCTCTCACAGTGATGGTGGTGAGTGTGATTCTTCGACCTAAAATCACTAAACTCAACACATGTCGTTGGGCACACTTTGACATCATCAAACGTAGTCCTAAAACATGGTTTGTTATAAAGATGATGATTGGGTGGCTTTGACACATGGGGCTTTTGAGGGGTGAGTGATAGATATGGGCTTTGTCCCTCTTAAGGGAGTTTGATGTCCATGACCACTTGATGAGTAGGATTGAGAAAGGCATGTGCATGCATGTGTGAATAAATATGTGATATTGATGTCACTCACATCTCACCCAGTCTACTCTGAGATCAAGGAAATGGATGAATGTTGAAAGGATGATTGTACCATGCCTTGAGTTCATTCAAGACATTAGTGATAAAGGAATTATACATTCAATTCAATGTAACACCATTCACAGAATGTAGGATTGAAAGTTGTTCTCCAACTTTCTATTTAACATGGGTAGCACTGATGTGTGGCTAGGCACCACTCTTTGCTTTTGAAGTCATAAGCGTTATGGACTTTCACTGCCAACGTGAAATGGACCTGCAGGGTCACACACACTAGGTCATATTTCTAGAAGAGGAGTTCTCCATAAATCTTGTTTGGATTGATTACTAAAGGAGTTTAGTAGTTCAATTAAACACCCAATCAATTGATAGCTCAATATCATAGTGTTCAAGGTGTTGGACCGATTGATTAGAGTATCAGATTGATTGAAACTGCAATTGATTGATTTTGCACATTTTTCTCTCCCAACTGATCGGCTCATGTGATGAACCGATCGACTCAGGACAGGCTGAACCGACCGGTTCAAGGGTTGAACCGATCAGCTCTACTGGTCCAATCGAACGAGTTGGGAAAGTCAGGTTGGCAAGAAATTTCTCTTCGTTTCACTTGTCTAATTTGATTGGAACAAGGATTGGTATTTGGATCAATTCGAAACAAAAGAGGAAAAGTCAATTGGGAACTGAACAGGATAGTGAACCGATCATTTCATAAGTGAACCGATTGGCTCAGGTGCCCCAACCGACCAGTTCATGTGTGAACTGATTAGCTCAGGTCCCCAACCAATCGGTTCATGCTTGAAACGATCAGTTCAGTTGGCACAGTTGATTGTTTTGTGGAAAATCTCAAACCCTTCTATTCCTTTTTTAATCATGCATTGCCCAGAGTAGAGAACCCTGTCCCATGACCCTCCTATATATAGGGGTATAGGGGGCTTCTCAAAGTACAACTCAGAACACTAGTTGCTGTGCAAAGTTGTCGTTCTCTCTGGTTGTGGTAACCAGGAGAGCCCGAGCAAGTGCTACCCGAGAAGGGAGGCACATTAAGGGAAAGACAACTATAGAAAATTGACTAGTGGAAGGAGAGTGTGTCGGTGACTAGTACATCAACAGGAGGGAATGACTCCTTCTGGTGCCTTATGTGACAAGGCGATCAGAGTTCCAGGTGGTCCGTGTGGACTACTTCAGAGGCAGGAGACTTCTGCCACTCGGAGGACAGTTGTCAATCTCGACAGTCCCAATGAGACTAGGATCTGCACAGACACCATCCAAGACTGGAGGTGAAGACTGCACAAGTCGCGAGGTAACGTCACCGAGCAAGACTCAGGACAAGGTATGTCTCTAGAAATCGTCCTTCCTATTGTATAGACGTTGACTTGATTCCTTTTTCCTGGGTTTGGAGAGAAGAAATTTTTTGTTTCCGCTACTTTCTCTATCTATCCTAAAACCCAACATACTTTGCATCAGTTCATGACTCATGTCACCCCTGGGCTCTCTTTCAATGATTGCACAATCAAAGTGACTTCATCTGCACACATTGTGGTCTTTTTGTGAGGTCCCTTCACCAATAGTATCATAATTAAGCGGAGATCGACACAGCCTCCCTTACAGATCTTCTTACATCCCGATACTGGCTATGGTGGCTATCATCACATCTTACATAGGATAGGAACTGTCTCCATATATCACTTTAAATGAGCACACACGCTCTCATCAGACCCTCTAGTCTGGATCATGCTAACCATAAGTTAGGGGTGATAAGTTGTACTAGCATCGAGTTCTTCATGTATCTACTTCCACCTCATGGAAGTGAATCGTTAGGTCATACTTAAGAACCTTTAAACTCGCATCATGGTTTAGTTGAACTATCTCTCTTACATGTAGTTCAACCGGATCTGTCTCTTGACAATACTCTCTCTTTATCTTTAGATTATGTCATCTAGGTAAGGTGATCTACCATAACCCATATTGCACCTTGACCTTCTTTGGTCCATGGGAGACTAACCATGACATCCATAGTGATGAACTCCCATTCCCTCTCAGGGACTTTTATCCGCTATATACACTCAATGGGTTATTGGTGTTCATCCTTCACCTCCTGACATGCATGGGGACAAGCCACATGCAACTCAGTACACTTCTTAGGCATCCAAAGTACTACTACCACTTATTATCTTAGTAGTACCATTGTGTATGGTGAACTTAAAATCATGATCTCATGTATGTCATGATTCCTCAAGGTTGATTCCCTAACACACTCTATTCATTGATTTCATCACCTTCTTTTCTAGAGAAGTGCATCTGAGGTTCTACTACCATCCTTCTATCACAACAAACCCTAGGCTGGCTAACCAAGCAACCACTAACTCAATCAACTGATCTTGTTATATCTGAGTGTTAGCCAATCCTATCTCACCACTTAGGGTTCACCTAACTACCTAAACTAGGCGGCTACATCTCAATAAGAGCATCCATTACCACCTTTCATCTTTATGTGTTAGGTAATGTTGAAGACATACACCTCCATGTATTCCACTTATTACCTCATCTCAGACTCTAAGTCTATCTTCATCAAGAAAACTCTGAGTTCATCCTCTTGATTATCGAACTCAACCTTGTATAACTCATATATTCCACATAGCTCATGATAAAAACATCCTCATAAGATGACTAACTTAGTTTTCTTGGTGTTTGTAAACCATCCATGCATCATACAATCAACAAGGCTACACTATTATCTCTATCCTCATACATCATAGCAACATTTCCACTCACATCATATTTACCCTTGGGGTATGGCATGCATATTGCCCTATCTCTCACCCCCATAATGAGAGGAAATAATAATTTGGTTGCAGTCCAAATTCATAGTTCTTCCCATTCCAAGAGTAGAGATGGTGCATCCCACATTTCTGGTACAGCTTCCAGTCTAGGTTGAAACGTGCAAAACATGTCTCTACATTGTGGAGAACTGTTTGAACAAATCACCATTAACTAAGCAGAAGCGATCATTAACAACAGATTAAAAAAAATCACTAAAAATTAAAACCTTTTGTAAAGAGATCCAATTCTAGGAAACTCTTAATAACAAGAACCAAAGTATTACATATACATTTTGCTCCAAAAATACATACCATGTACCATATCTTCTCGAGGACTACATAAATCGATTGCTCTGTTAAGTCTATACATGAGCAACACAAAACCTCAAGGCATTCAAGCCAAGATCTCAGATCAATTATAAAAACACTAAGTACTAACTCTTAGGATCTGAGAGTACAGAGACGAAACATAGGAATCATATCTACAAGACCTGAGAGTCAGTATCTCCACCTGAGATGTTACTACTGTCCCTGATGTTGATGTCCTTTTTCTTGTTGTACGGTTTCTACCTCTTCGTTCACGTCTACCTATAAATGTTGGATCCCACAGGGGTGAGACAATTGAAAATTGTCCCAGGGTGAGATATAACTCTCCGCCAGAAACATTATTATTGCAGTTTAATAGAACAAAACTGAGCAGAGGATAAGTAGTTTAGAACATTCTCATCTTTTAAAGCATTGCAACTATCTATGATAGAGTAGTAAATCATCTATTCTCTTTATAAGGAATATGAAGAACAGGTATATCATTTATCCATCATACTATATCAACATCTCAAACTTAACCTGTGATACTCATTATCATGGTATGTCATCCACAAATCATTCTCATTTCCATCTGTTGGCCTCAGCCAGTCTGCTAACCAGATATTAAGTTGTATCAATCATGTGAGTATACATCATCATATTCAATTTAGGCATTAGACTATGCCAATCATGTGAAAACATTCCAGGCATTTAACTATGCCAATCATGTGTAGACATTCCAAGCATTGGTCTATGCCAATCCTGTGCAAACATTCCAGGCATTGGACTATGCCAATCCTGTGCAAACATTCCAGGTATTGGACTATGCCAATCTTGTGCAGAGATTCCAGGCATTAGATTATGCCAATCCTGTGCAAACATTCCAGGCATTGGACTATGCCAATCATGTGCAACCATTCCAGGCATTGAACTATGCCAATCCTGTGCATCATCACTGAATACCACATTACCTTTACTAGGTATTAAACCTTGGTCAAGCCATCATACTTATTCACATCCTTTATGTAATTCAATTATTCCTCATATCTCCCTTAAGATTATTCAAAACACTATAGCCCTTGTTTGGCTATAAACATGAAGCATGTATGATCAAGATTTCATTATTATTATTATTGTATCCATTAGTTATTATTATTATTATAATGTTACTAAGTTTTCATTGTTTATTATAATTTCTTTCATGAGACTTTATTCCATCGTGTTACCTTTCACTAGGAAACAACTACTCTCATGGATCACAAGGCCAATTACACATCTTGTCACCTCTTACTAGGCAACAACTACTCTCATGACTCACAAGGGCATTAAACATCTTGTCACCTCTCACTAGGCAACAACTACTCTCATGGCTCACAAGTCGAATAAACATCTTATCACCTCTCACTAGGCAACAACTACTCTCATGGCTCACAAGGCCATTAAACATCTTGTCACCTCTCACTACGCAACAACTACTCTCATGTCTCACAAGGCCATTAAACATCTTATCACCTATCACTAGGCAACAACTACTCTCATGGATCACAAGGCCATTGAACAACTTGTCACCTCTCACTAGGAAACAACTATTCTCATCATTTATCATTAAATGATTATCAACACAAGGTATGAGTTTCTCTCTATTCCTTACCAGAGTATAAATACATCATACTTTATCAACTTGTCTTAACACTTTCTTAAGGTATGTTATCCTACACTTATTAAAGTGCATTAGGCTCATTACATCTTAATGTAACAATTGGCATGACACACTTCATGTGTTACTCATCCATACTTAATGGATTTAGAATGCATCAAGGTGTATCAATCTTGAAGTGATGGATGTGATATCTATCATGTCTTGATGTATCACTTCCCTCATCACCTTTATCCTACTTAAGTTCATCAACTTATCTTGTACTAGGGTATTTCCCATCCTAAAACTTTATGCACCAATGTATCACATTTATCATGTAATGTATTGGTCATAAGTCAATTATTTGAAATATGCAACCATTGTCAATGATATGGACTCATCTTGAGTTAAGGCATTATTGATATAAGGTCATCCATTAACAAACACCTTAGGTGTTTCACTTATCAATATATTAGTCACTATTCCATTATTAGGGATAGGGTTTCCCATCTATATCAATTAGGGTTTACATAACATCACCATGTATTAGGGTTTCACATAACATCACCCTGTAATAGAATTTCATATAACATCCTTCTATATCAGGGTTTCACATAGTATTACCTGAAATTAGGGTTTCTCAACTAATAGCCCAAAGTTAGGGTTATGGTTTATCATCATATTTCCGAAGATTAGGGTTTCATGCACTATAACCCAAAATTAGGGTTTCACATAACTTTGCCCTATATTAGGGTAGGGTTTCATATTGCATTACATAGCATCACCCTGGATTGAGTTTCACATCACATCTCTGCATTAGGGTTTCACGTCACATCACCTTTAATTAGGGTTTTACATGACATGACCCTTGATTAGGGTTTCACATGGCATTGCCCTAAATTAGGGTTTCACATGACATCACCCTTGATTAGTGTTTCACATGGCATTGCCCGAAATTAGGGTTTCACATGACATCACCCTTGATTAGGGTTTCACATGGCATTGCCCTAAATTAGGGTTAAGGCTCATCATCTTTCTCAATTAGGGTTTCATGATCTCTTTATCAAGGATCATACCCTCATTGCATATTCTATTCATGTTGAGAGTGTTCAGATTTAACCACTACATGATTATTATACATGTATGAATTTTTCTCTCTCTCTCATCCTTTCTAGGATGTTGATTACTTCAAGCTTGATTAAATTAGGTCAACCCTTCATTCAAGTACACACATTTAGGGTTAGCATAGTGTATTGAGATATTGCTCCCATAAGCATCAAAGGTTAACCTCTATAAGGGTACTAAAAACCCTAGTACCTTAAAGGTACAACCATTGCAATTACCTTTAATAAACATCCTTAACAATCATGGGGTTAATTTATCTTTCATCACATTAGGTCTTCATCCGGTTTTGGTTGTATTGAACCTCCAATCGGTTTTGAGGTGCTTGACCTCTAAACGGTCTTGACCAAATGTAAACCAAATAAACTCATTCGGTCTTGAAACTGAATCAACCCATTTGGTCTTGAAACCAAATGAATCTATTCGGTCTTGAAACAAAATCAACCCATTCGGTCTTGAACCCAAATCAATCCATTCGTTCTTGAAACCAAATCAACCATTCGGTCTTGAAACTGAATCATCCATTCGGTCTTGAAACCGAATCCATTCATTCGGTTTTGAAACTTAATCATCATCAATTTGAACTATTGAATGTACATCAGATTGTAGCCCTTCGATCTTCAACCATCCACCACAATCAACCATTGACCTGAAAATGGTCTTGAGACCGTTTGACCTCTAAATGGTCTTGAGACCGTTTGGGTCAATCAACCTTGAAATCAATTCCCTCAACTAGGTTTACAATCAATTCAATTGATTAGGGATTGCAATTGGTGGATCATAAATACATGGAGCCTTTTAACATTCAATTAATTGTAACCCTTGGATTATCATCCAACCACATCAGCATTTGACCTTCAAACGGTTTGAGTCCTCTTGACCTCAAACGGTCTTGAGACTGTTTGATCACCAAAAAGCAAAACCGTTTGTACATGTTCTATGTTAAGGTGTGTGCTTAAGATGACATCATCATATTCAAGCTTCGATCCTGCAAAATATGTTGCCATTCTTATGGTAATGTTATCAAAGGAATTTCAAGAAGAACAAAATGATCAACAAGTGATGAAGAATTGAATGTAATAATAACATTTAAGGGTTCAAGTTATATAACCCACCTCCAAAATTGAATCCAAGCTTCAAGATTCACGTCCTAAATGGTGAATGAAGCTTTTTCAACTGTCCAAGGTCTGTTCTCAAGTCTTTGAGTGAAATGAATGGTTGAAGATTGAATGAAGAAAAGAAGAAATTAAGCATCGAATTTTGATTTCCACCATGAAATCAAGGTTGAAGATGACTATGGAGATTACCTACAGGTTGGGGAACGTCCTCCTATTTCCCATAAGCTCCTTTGTGAATGGCCAAAGCAAGGAAAGAAAAAGGGGTTGAAAAAGCCTTTCATGTGGGTTGAAAATGGAATGTATATAAGGGGATTTCAATGAGAGAGAGAAAGTGATAAAGAATTCCTTCAAATCCCAAAATTGGTGCCAAATACTCCCCTCAATCCCTTGCATACAAAGCCATATCCACCACCTTGTAATTCCTATTCATTATCCAAGAATTAAAAGAAAGAAAATTAAGCACCTTAACCATTTTAATAATAATATCCAATATTGAGTGGATATTACTTTTTCTCTAACTAATGTGAGTGGGCTCTCCACTCACTTTATATATTTGGTGGCCTTTGAAAGGCACAAGGACGTACACACTTATAAAAATCCAACCATCTTATTTTTTTGGTTGAAGGGAACTTCCATTATTATATTTATTTTTGCATTAAATTGAATTAGGGTTTCAATTATGCTTAAATTTTGATTATTTTAATATCAAGTTTCTCTCTCCTCCAAAGAGATTCAAATGAGACGCCCCTCTAATTTTCTTGTCTCAAATTTATACTAAGAAATATTAATGACTCTCTACAAGTGGTATTTTTCATATTGAACCCTAGGTTTTGGGTAAATTGCACATTACACCAAAACTAGGTTTTAATGTACAAACATTGCTTAATCAGCTCTTTCTTGGTGCTCAGGCTTGTGGAAGCCATAACTCAGCACCATTCTCATTCTTATGATGCTATAAAACTTGAGGAACATTTATCATGTAACACTTGCAATTTAACCCCTTAAATTGGGTAAATTGCACTTTAGTCCAAAACTAGCAATTATTATTTCAACATTATTCAAACAAGTTTAAACTTCGAATTTGGGATTTCAACCAGTCACCATCTTGCATGATATATCTTTATAATGATGCTAGAACACAAGAGGCATATTCAATCATGTGACATTTTTCAATATAACCCCTCAACTTGGGAAAATTGCACTTTGGTCCAAAACAAAGGAACATTGCTCAAATAGCATTTAATCAGGACCAAACTTGGAACATAAGTGTGTCACATGATAACAAAACACCCTAGAAGATTATATTAAATTCCTAAGCAACTTATTTAACCAAAATAAACAGGGTTACCACATAACCCAGGTTAGGGATGTTACAAGTTATAAACCCCAAACAAGGATTTCATCCCCAAAATCCTATGTAATGGAGGACATATATTTTTCATTCATCATATCATCAAGTCTCCACATAACATCCTAATGTTATGGAGATTCCATAGAACTTTGATCAACACAAACTCCTTCCATACATGGTTATCATAGAACTTGTCACACAGGACACATACTCTACTATTTCTTTTCATTATTGACTATAGAATCAACTCTATGTCAGGTAACACTTTTCCGAGTTAGTGTTACATTATGCATACCTCATTTAATTTAGCATTTCACTTTTAAGATAATTCTAGTGCTACATTTTGTCACCCACTTATGACTACAAGTCTCTTCATGCATCTTTCATGATGTCATGTTTATGCGGGGCATAAACCCCTAACATATGGTATTCATACTACTTTATGTAACTAGACAAATTTCAAAGTTATAAATAGAAGAAGAGGAAGGCCTATATCAGGAATAAAGTGGGGGTGTAAAGCATTGAGGACAAGTTGCGTGAGGACCGACTCATATGGTACAGACATGTGCAACGCAGACCAACTAGTGTGCCTATACAAAGCAATGCTATTGAGCCAAACACTATAAATAGAAGAAGCGGAAGGCCTAAATTAACATGGGATGAGCTTATAAAGAGAGATTTTGAATCTCTACATCTCAATCAGAATATGGCCCATGATAGAGCTGAATGGAAATGAAGGATCCATGTAGCCGACCCCAACATAGTTGGGATTGAGGCTTAGATGATGATGATGACAAATTTCAAAGTTAGCCCTTCTAGGTAACCAAACATTACTTCTTATGAGGAGTCATGTTCCCATTTTCTCATATCATTGAAATTTCTTGGATACTAGGATTCTTTACCTTGGTACCCATTATTTGTGCCAAAAACACATCACATCATCATCATGATTACTATATTTGGGTATTCCAACCCTCAGTCCATCATTGAACATTGTTACCTCTCATCAGGTAATTGTTACCTATAGGTCCTCAGACCAAGGTATACATTATACTATACAACTTCTTTTGTTTATAAATTGATTTATGATTTAACTCAAATCCCTTCGTATATCAATTAGAATGTGGTAGAAATATCCTTGCCACATCTCTATCTCATTATACTCTTTCGATTGTCTCAAAATGACTACTTGATCAGAGTAATAAAAAAGATATCAATCTAAGAGTGGCATACTTACCTTATCTTCAATAGATGAATACCTGGCCAGGGTATTCAAGAACTAAAGTTAGGTAGTATGTATTGGTTTTTATATTATGTTTCATCTCTTTAAGTTTTACTACTTAGTATCTTACATTTTCTACAGGTATTTCTATTACATCTCTTCCTTTCATCATGAAGAGAGAAATTTCAAAACATATAAGAGAATATTGGACTGAATATAAGTTCTCATCCTTCTTATTTCTTCCTCATATCCTCATAAGATTAATTAAAAGAAGCTCAACAACTACTATCTTTCTTATAATTAGTAGGCAGAGAGTATAAAAAGAAAGATGATTCAGAACGAAAAGTTCTATCTTGACATTTTACCTCTTATGAGTTATCTAGTGTTACTGAAAACTTTGGTTGTTTAGTACAACCAATCCACTGTTCCTGTGATTGTGTAGACCTCCGTTTGAGGCTTGCCTCATGTTTCTTTGTCACATACCTTTCTATCCTTTGAATTGATTCCATAAATGTGGCAAACTTCTCTCTACTTTCTAATGCAACTGTCGAGATAGACACCTCATCATTCAGTCCTTTCTCAAAATGTCGAATCTTCTCCTGCTCAGTAGCATCCATGTGAGGACAAAACTATAAAATTTCCATAAACCTAGCCTCATATTCATTTATTGACACGGTTCCCTGCCGAACCTTCTCAAACTGTGAGATCTTTTCGTCTAAGTATGTTCTTGGAAAATACTTATTGATGAATTCCTGACGAAATTCCTCCCAACCAACCTCTTCATCATTCCTTTTTACTTCTCCTATGGCCCACCAATGGCCAGCACTACCCTTCAAAAGATATACAACATGTTTGACTCTGTCAACGTATGGAATACTAAGGATCTTAAAAGCCTTTTCTAACCAATGAGCCATAGATCAACATCTGTTGGGTCAGTTGTCCCAGCATATTCTATAGCTCCTACATGACATAGTCGTTCAAAAGTCTTACCAGACCCATGTCCCTCATTGGGAGTTGGTGCCCTAGGTGCTGGTGCGGGCATCCGGTCTACCATATACCTCATTGTGGTCATGAATTCCCTAAATAGAGCATGAATATTTGGGTTTTCCATCATAAATTCATCAAAATGTGGATTCTCAGGCACTAGTTCCTCTCTTACCTGATCCCTTGCACCTCCTACTGGTGCAGCAACATTGCTTTCAACAATGTGATCCTCGTGTTCTCCAGACATCTTTAAGCTATATCCCTTCTTTTGCATAAGAAGAAGTCACAATAAGATATACTGAAGGACACTAGAACAGACTCAACACCTTAGCCCTATGTCTCTGTAGACTCAACGAACCTAGAGCTCTGATCCCACTAATTTTTGGTGAACCGTTCGAACAAATCTTCATTAACTAAGCGGAAGCGATCATTAACAACGGATTAACAAAAATCACTAAAAATTAAAACCTTTTGCAAAGAGATCCAATTCCAGGAAACTCTTAACAACAAGAACCAAAGTATTACATATACATTTTGGTCCACAAGTACATACCATGTACCATATCTTCTCGAGGATTACATACATCGATTTCTCTGTTAAGTATACACATGAGCAACACAAAACCTCGAGGCATTCAAGCCAAGATCTCAGATCGATTATAAAAACACTAAGTATTGATTCATAGGATCTGAGAGTACAAAGACAACACATAGGACTCATATCTACAAGACTCGACAGTTAGTATCTCCACCTGAGATGTTATTATTGACCCTGATGCTACTGTCCTTTTTCTTTCTGTACGATTTTTACCTCTTCGTCCGTGTCCACCTAAAAATGTTGGATCCCATGGGGGTGAGACAATTGAAAATTGTCCCAGTGAGAGATATAACTCTCTGCCAGGAATATTATTATTGCAGTTTAATAGAATAAAACTGAGTAGAGGATAAGCAGTTTAGAACATTCTCATCTTTTAAAGCATTGCAACTATCTATGATAGAGTAGTAAATCATCTATTCTCTTTATAAGGAATAGGAAGAACAAGTATATCATTTATCCATCATACTATATCAACATCTCAATCTTATCCTGTGATACTCATTAACATGGTATGTAATCCATGAATCATTCTCATTCCCATCTGTTGGCCTTAGCCAATCTGCTAATCGGATATTGAATTGTATCAATCATGTGAGTATAAATCATCATATTCAATTCAAGCATTGGAATATGCCAATCCTGTGCAAATATTCCAGGCATTGGACAATGCCAATCCTGTGCAGACATTCCAGGCATTGAACTATGCCAATCATGTGCAAACATTCCAGGCATTGAACTATGCCAATCTTGTGCAAACATTCTAGGCATTGGACTATGCCAATCCTATGCAGACATTCTAGGCATTGGACTATGCCAATCCTGTGCAAACATTCTAGGCATTGGAGTATGCCAATCCTATGCAACCATTCCAGGAATTGGACTATGCTAATCATGTGCATCATCACTGAATACCACATTACCTTTACTAGGTATTAAACCTTGGTCAATATATCATACTTATTCACATCCTTTATGTAATTCAATTATTCCTCATATCTCCCTTAAGGTTATTCAAAACACTATCGCCCTTGTTTGGCTATAAACATGCAGCATGTTTGATCAAGATTTCATTATTATTATTGTATCCATTAGTTATTATTATTATGTTACTAAGTTTCCATTGTTTATTATCATTTCTTTCATGAGACTTTATAACATATTGTTATCTTTCACTAGGCATCAACTACTCTCATGGCTCACAAGGCCCATTACACATCTTGTCACCTCTCACTAGGCAACAACTACTCTCATGACTCACAAGGCAATTAAACATCTTGTCACCTCTCACTAGGCAACAACTACTCTCATGGCTCACAAGGCCATTAAACATCTTGTCACCTCTCACTAGGAAACAACTACTCTCATGGCTCACAAGGCCATTAAACATCTTGTCACCTCTCACTAGGAAACAATTACTCTCATGGCTCATATGGCCATTAAGCATCTTGTCACCTCTCACTAGGCAACAACTACTCTCATGGCTCACAAGGCCATTAAACATCTTGTCACCTCTCACTAGGAAACAAATATTCTCATCATTTATCATTAAATGATTATCAACAAAAGGTATGAGTTTCTCTCTCATCCTTACTAGAGTATAAATACATCATACTTTATCAACTTGTCTTAACCCTTTCTTAAGGTATGTTAGCCTACACTTATTAAAGTGCATTAGGCTCATTACATCTCAATGTAACAATTGGCATGACACACTTCATGTGTTACTCATCCATACTTATTGGATTTAGAATGCATCAAGGTGTATTAATCTTGAAGTGCTGGATGTGAAATCTATCATGTCTCGATGTATCACTTCCCTCATCACCTTTATCTTACTTAAGTTCATCAACTTATCTTGTACTAGGGTATTTCCCATCCTAAAACTTTATGCACCAGTTCATCACATTTATCATGTAATGTATTGGTCATAAGTCACTTATTTGAAATATGCAACCATTATCAATGATATGGACGCATCTCGAGTTAAGGCATTATTGATATAAAGTCATCCATTAACAACCACCTTAGGTGTTTCACTTATCAATATATCAATCACTATTCCATTATTAGGGATAGGGTTTCCCATCTTTATCAATTAGGGTTTACATAACAACACCCTGTATTAGGGTTTCACATAACATCACCCTTTAATAGAATTTCAAATAACATCCTTCTATATCAGGGTTTCACATAGTATTACCTGAAATTAGGGTTTCTCAACTCATATCCCAAAGTTAGGGTTATGGTTTATCATCATATTGCTCAAGATTAGGGTTTCATGCACTATAACCCAAAATTAGGGTTTCACATAACTTCACCCTATATTAGTGTAGGGATTCATATTGCATTACATAGCATCACCCTGGATTTTGTTTCACATCACATCTCTGCATTAGGGTTTCAAATCACATCACCCTTAATTAGGGTTTCACATGACATCACCCTTGATTAGGGTTTCAAATGGCATTGCCCTAAATTAGGGTTTCACATGACATCACCCTTGATTAGGGTTTCACATGGAATTCCCGAAATTAGGGTTTCACATGTCATCACCCTTGATTAGGGTTTCACATGGAATTGCCATAAATTAGGGTTAGGGTTCATCATCCTTCTCAATTAGGGTTTCATGATCTCTTTATCAAGGATCATACCCTCATTGCATATTCTATTCATGTTGAGAGTGTTGAGATTTAACTACTACATGATTATTATACATGTATGAATTTATCTCTCTCTCATCCTTTCTAGTATGTTGATTACTCCAAGCTTGATTAAATTTGGTCAACCCTTCATTCAAGTACACACATTTAGGGTTAGCATAGTGTATTGAGATATTGCTCCCATAAGCATCAAAGGTTAACCTCTATAAGGGTACTAAACACCCTAGTACCAAAAAGGTACAACCATTGCAATTACCTTTAATAAACATCATTAACAATCATGGGCTTAATTGATCTTTCATCACATTAGGTCTTCATCTGGTTTTGGTTGTATTGAACCTCCAATCGGTTTTGAGGTGCTTGACCTCTAAACAGTCTTGACCAAATGTAAAGCAAATCAACTCATTCGGTCTTGAAACCGAATCAACCCATTTGGTCTTGAAACCAAATCAAACCATTCGATCTTGAGACCGTTTGACCTCCAAACGGTCTGGAGACCATTTGACCTCCAAACGGTCTTAAGACCGTTTGGGTCAATCAACCTTGAAATCAATTCCCTCTACTAGGTTTTTAATCAATTCAATCGATTAGGTCTTACAATTGGTGGATCATACATACATGCAACCTTTTAACATTAAATTATATGGAACCCTTGGATTATCATCCAACCACATCAACATTTGACCTTCAAACAGTTTGAGTCCTCTTGACCTCAAACGGTCTTGAGACCGTTTGCCCTCAAACGGTCTTGAGACTGTTTGATCACCAAAAAAAAATCGTGTGCATATGTTCTATGTTAAGGTGTGTTCTTAAGATGACATCATCATCTTCAAGCTTCGATCCTTCAAAATCTGCTGCCATTCTAATGGTAATTTTATCAAAGGAATTTCAAGAAGAACAAAATGATCAACAAGTGATGAAGAATTGAATGTAATAATAACATTTAAGGGTTAAAGTTATATAACCCGCCTTCAAAATTGAATCCAAGCTTCAAGCTTCACGTCCTCAATGGTTAATGAACCTTTTTCAACTGTCAAAGGTCCATTCTCAAGTCTTTGAGTGAAATGAATGGCTAAGGTTGAAGATTGAATGAAGAAATGAAGAAATTAAGTATTGAATTTTGATTTCCACCATGAAATCAAGGTTGAAGATGACTATGGAGCTTACCTACAGGTTGGGGCACGTCATCCTATTGCTCCTAATCTCCTTTGTGCATGGACAAAGCAAGGAAAGAAAAAGGGATCGAAAAAGCCTGTCATGTGGGTTGAAAATGGAATGTATATAAGGGGATTTCAATGAGAGAGAGAAAGTGATAAACAATTCCTTCAAATCTCAAAATTGGTTCCACATACTCCTCTCAATCCCTTGCATACGAAGCCATATCCACCATCTTGTAATTCCTCTTCATTATCCATGAATTAAAAGAAAGAAAATTAAGCACCTTAACCATTTTAATAATAATATCCAATATTGAGTGGATATTACTTTTTCTTTAACTAATGTGAGTGGGCTCTCCACTCACTTTAGATATTTCGTGGCCTTTGCAAGGCAAAACGACGTACACACTTATACAAATCCAACCATATTATTTTTTTGGTTGAAGTGCACTTCCATTAATATATTGTTTTTGCATTAAATTGAATTAGGGTTTCGATTATGCTTAAATCTTGATTATTTTAATATCAAGATTATCTTTCCTCCAAAGAGATTCAAATGAGATGCCCCTCTGATTTTATTGTCTATAATTGATACGAAGAAATATTAGGGACTCTCTAGAGGTGGTAATTTTCATATTGAACCCTAGTTTTTGGGTAAATTGCACATTACACCAAAACTAGGTTTTAATGTACAAACATTGCTTAATCAGCTCTTTCTTGGTGCTTAGGCTTGTGGAAGCCATAACTCAGCACCATTCTCATTCTTATGATTCTATAAAACTTGAGGAACATTTATCAAGTAAAATTTGTAAGTTAACCCCTTAAATTGGGTAAATTTCACTTTAGTCCAAAATAAGCAATTATTATTTCAACATTATTCAAACAAGTTTAAAATTGGAATTTGGTCTTTCCACCAACCACCACCTTGCATCATATATCTTTATAATGATGCTAGAACACAAGAGGCATATTTAATCATGTGAAATTTTGCAATATAACCCCTCAACTTGGGTAAATTGCATTTTGGTCCAAAACAAAGGAACATTGCTAAAATAGCATTTAATCAAGACCAAAGTTGGAACATAAGTGTGTCACATGATAACAAAACACCTTAGAAGATTATATTAAAGTCCTAAGAAACTCATTGAACCAAAACAAATAGGGTTACCTCATAACCCAGGTCAGGGATGTTGCATACATCATGAACATCTCGATATCAAGGTTACTTCCATGGAAAACTAGTCTCAAACCCACTTGGGCCATCATACCATCCTTGGTCATCTCCTCTAGGTCTATAGGGTGCCGACACTTTTGGGGTCATCCCTCTTCCCTAATTCATCCAGAGAGTGCCTTCCTCATCTTCCCTTTGGGTCTTCATGAGTTCATGAAGGTGATCAATCTCCTAACCCATGGCCCTCAGACAATGATAGTTGTTACCTCCCGACCCTATGGTAATAGGCAACTAGGAAATTAGGCAACTCCTACTCCCATCGGTCTTATTCCTACTACACCCTAGGATAGACTTAGGATTCTAACAGAGAACATATCCAACTTGAATCCTTACCCAAATTTCCATCATCTCTCTTGGCATTCGTGGTCTAACATGCATCCTTTCATAGGGATCATGGCAAACTACATACCTTGGTCAAGCCACATCTACATGCACTTAGAGATGGTTATCTATGGGTCTGTGGGTTCATTCTCATACTATGCACTCTCCACTTATCTTCTCAAGATCCTATGAGACCTCTTTAGGTTATCTCAAACCCAACAAAAGTTGTACATACCCTACAGAAGGGTCCCTCTCCCAGGATGGGAGGAAACTACATCTTGATAGAAATAAAGGTCACAAACGTCTCTACGTCTAAGGTTTATATCCACATGAGCATGCTTAGCCCTAGTAAGCTACTAAGGCACATAGCTAACAAACAAACCACCTTCTAAACCATACTAGGTCTCCATGGTAGGTCATACTTGTACTCAATCCTCAATATTGGACCAAGATCATACCTTCCCATGTCCCCAACTTATATGTGAGGGGTTCATCATACACCTTAATCCAAGGGGATTACCTTTCCTCTAAACATGAGGGGTGCCATGCTCCCATGCATAGGAACTCAAACTTCTGTGCAAGCATCAGGTGCACCAAGAACTACTACTCCCCCTCTTATAAGTCTAGGAACCCTAGGTTCACCTCTTATGCAATAGTTGTCCAATTGCATGCTCAACATTCTAACAATCAACCAAGAATGTACGAGGTGCATCATGCACATCCTATTATCCTTCCACTTGAACAACACCTCAGAGTGGAGTCCTCCTCAAGGACAACCAACTAGGTATAAGACCATACAACTTGTTACTAAACCTCCTCAGGGTCTAAGGAACTCTACTTCCTATCCCTAGCAGGTAAGCACCTATATCATCTGCACAAAGGTACCAAAAACCTCCTCTTTCTTCTAGGGTTTGGTTCCTCTAAAGGCAACCAAGATACCAAAATCCTCCAGGGGTCATGCACGAGGCAACCACAACCATCCACTTAGGCCGCAACATACCCTCTTATTCTCAGGGTTCCTCATATCCTCAAGTCTAAGCTTCCAACCTTCTTATTCGGGTCTTGCTCTCTCTCTCAAGAGCTAACCCTACAAACAACCTTACCACTGCAGGTTCTCTCTCTAAAAGGGTGGATCAAGCTCACATGCATACACTTACATGGGTGAAACCTATGTTCACTTGAGATTGTCTATGACTCTTTATACTTAGCTCATAATCTATCCAACATGCCCTTTTGGCCTGTGTTTCGACCTACTGCCAGCACTTACTAATGTACTCTAGGTGCATACTATGCCATGCTCATATCAGCCTATTGGGTTTCTATAGGGTCATCACTAACCTCATCAATGAACGAGTTATCCTTCACCCTAACATGCACATCCCTTCCTAGGGTTGGGTCGCCAAAGGTACTAGGTCAGCCAACCTCACATGGCTCACACTATCTTAGGGATTCAAAACCAACATCATGTGAACCCACACACAAGGTCGACCATGACTTACATCTCATCATGCCATCTCTCTCTCTAACCACCTCTTAGGATTAGGGTTAGCATCATCCTCAGAGGATGTGCCAGGTCTCTACCTTTAATGGAGGTCTCTTCCTCCAAGACCAACTCTACTTCATCCTCTTGATAAGAAGGTCTAACCTCATCTCTCTCATATGACCTAAGCATGCAACAATTCTTTAGTTTATGCTTAAACTATTAAGTTTATGTCCATGACATCTTATTTACATGTTTTCTCATTAATTTGGTGGAGGATTCCTTAACCTTATCAGACATACCCTGACCTCAAGAGGGTGAGGAAGAGAGAGAAAAACTCTAAACCTCAGAATCATAACACAATTAGGGTTGAGAAAGGACAAAAATAGATGAGAGAGTCCTAAAGGTATCTTATTTTGAGTTAGATCCTAAGTCATTGGCCAGGAAGTCACACAGATCTGGGAGTCCTCATATTCTGACTAGTAGTGTGGAGGAAAATATTTCCAGTCCCCGAACGTGATCCTTTTCTAGGCACCTCTATTTTACGAAAAATCCTCTAATAACTCCCTCAGTTCTATGGAATTTGTAAAATTTAAAAATTACTAAAGCTTAAATGAGGAACCAATGCTCTGATACCAAATGTAACAACCCCGCCTCCTAGTACACCCAATTAAGGGAGACCAAGATGTCATAGTCTTTATCCCAATTTCCCAGATCGAAGGTTCGACAAATAATCAGTAACAATTATTAAATTCTACCATGACTATACTGAAAGCTGGAACAAAAATAAAACTTTGCATACCTTTTTGTTTTCAAAAACTTGGATATCTAACTTCTATCCACCTCAGGACTCTATTCTAACTAATCGTCCTTGAACTTTATTTCTTAATTTCACAATATGCCACTTTACTATTTGTCCTTTTCAATTTGTACCTAAACGCTGACAAAAAAAACATCGGTCAACATAAATGAATATGCCAATATGTGGGGGAGACAATAATCAGGAAATTATCTGTAACAACATATTGCAAGAAATTATGGTTTAGCAAGCAAACTTTGCATATTAAACATAACTACTCAATCCATACATACCCTAACCTCTGCTCTTGTCCCTACAGTGGACATGGATACTACCTCTCATATGGTAGATCCCAACTAACCCCCATGATCCTACCTAATAGGTAGATCAATACCTAGGGTTGAAGAGTTGCATGGCACTACACATAGGTAGCCCAATCCCTAAATCATGATATGTTGAAGAGTTGCATGGCACTACCCATAGGTAACCCAATCACTGACTCATGATAACCTAATGGTCCTACCTAATAGGTAGACCATGTACTAGGTCATCATTTTCATCATTAGCAAAGCCATATAGGAGGACTAGGATCGAAGCTAGTTAGGTATACATATTTTAGGTGATAATCATAGTCACTTTAAAGTTGCATGAAATAAAAGTCATCCAAGCAGTTATTTTTAGGCAACCGATAAAACATCTG
This sequence comes from Alisma plantago-aquatica, assembly GCA_963693085.1. Taxonomy (NCBI): domain Eukaryota; kingdom Viridiplantae; phylum Streptophyta; class Magnoliopsida; order Alismatales; family Alismataceae; genus Alisma; species Alisma plantago-aquatica. The sequence goes on from OY856409.1 coordinate 169,524,979, forward strand.
GGAATCGCTGTGAAAATAAAGCGATTAACCATATGCGTAACCACATACCTCTCCTTGAGAAAAAGAATCCAAACATAGGAGAATATCCAAACAAGAAATTTAAAGCAAACAACCCTTAATTCCTAAAACATATTAATTATCTAGTATCAAAACACCTTCCTAATGACATAAGGATATTTTCTAAGGCTTTCAAGCCCTAAGGGTTCATTAGGGTTCCTTAGTTTTCCTTACCCAAGCTTTATTGCCTTTTTAGTCTAATAACCCTAAAAAGGTTTCTTATTCTCAAAACCCTAATCCACTCAATTATCTTCATTAAGGATTCTTTTCAAGAATAATCTTATTACAGTTGTAAACTTGCAATTTTGAATTATAATAACCAAAACTCATATCTTCCCAAATTAGGGTTTTTTGTTTATTAAACCATGTACATGATCATAAAAAACCTAAAACCAACATATTAATCATCCTTTTATGATTTTATGCTTTCTTTTACTCTTAACAAGTTCACATAGATCAAAAACATATAAAAGATTCATCATGATTGTTTTTATATTTTTCTAGGGTTTTTCTATCATTTTATGCATTATAAGATGTAAAACCCTATTCTTTTTTAATAGCATCTACAACTAGGTTGTGATATTATTTTTATCATGTTCTACGAATTTTTCTGATAAAAAAGCACTACTTATTTGTATTTTTCAGCCAAAGGAATGATTTTTAGTGAATTAAACAAGATCACCCTATTTTCTTGAATTTTTGACTTACTTGGATTTTTGCGGATAATCCTCGGCCGCTGGATCTCTGGTCATTGCTGACTAGGCTTTATCTGACACCCCTCTTCGCATGTGCCCACTCACCACTTTCCAAGAACACAACTGCTACCAACCGTTGATCCGCTCCAGGGTCCATGATAGTCCTCGATCAGAGGGCTGCTACTTCTCACATTCTAATGATCCAATAGGTCTTCCTCACGACGGCGCCAACCAAGGTGCTCGCCAGAGAGACCTGGTTTCTTCGATTCAAAGCAAGAGAGAGCAAGAGGGAGTGTTTTTAGGGTTTTTGAGGGTAAGAGGAGTTGAGAGGGGTAGGTATTTATATGTGTGGGGGTCGAAAACTAGGGTTCCCACCCTTACTGCCATCTTCCCCTTTGAGGCGGTTAGGCATTTCTCCTATACGCCATGAAAGCACGATAAAGTAGGGGTTCAGGGGTTCGGAATCCCACCTCAAATCTAACTAGGGTCTTTCCAAGTTCACACATGTACTGGATCATGAGAAAAGTGGAGAGGAATATCCCTCCGTCCTGCGACATCTTCCTTTTTGGACTCAAGGTAAGAGATGCATAGCTGGCGTTGGATCTCGATCCGTCGGATGGCTTCGTCCCAAGCTATTTCCAACTAAATCGATAAATGTGTGACTTTTATGATAATCACAACACTTTAGGGAATTTTGTGAAAGCCATAACTCCCAAACCGAGTGTCTAATTAATCCTAAATTTTGAGGGAATCTTAATAATGACTTAATATACCTCTCTACCAAATTTTGGATCATTATCTAAAATAAAATGTGCATTTTATTTACGTGAAAAATATTACTCAATTATACTTATTTCTCATATCTTTTCTCTTTCTTATTTTCTTATTTCCCATTATTTCTATTCCTTGTAATCCAAGAAAGCAAGGGGGGTTCGAAATATCTCTCATTGTGACCAAACCCTCACTTCTCTCTTTATTTCTTGCATTATATTCTTTATGGAAAAGATTTCTTTTCAAGGATTTCTCTTTATCCTTTATTTCCTTTTCCTCTTTTCCTATTTCTTTCATTATAAATCATATGTAAATGACATTCATTCAATTGTGGCCATCAATGCCACTTTCTTAAAGATTTCTATGTATTTCTCATAAATACTTTGTTTAATATTCATTATCTTGTATCTTTTTCTAATATTTGGACTTTTCTTCTTTTCTTCTCTTTTATATCCATTATTGGATTAATCTAATAATAGGAACCAAGAAATTCCTATCAAAAGGGATATTTGCAAAGAAATCCCTTCTTCGAAGAAAACCATACAACCTTTTCAATTAAGTCCATATTCATAAAAACATTACATTTCAATTATGAAAACATATGTAAAATTTAGGTTGTAACATCCTTCCCCTCTTATAGGAAGTTTTCCCTCAAAATTCCACCAAACATATAAACAATTCAGGATAAGACTTATCCATATTCGTTATTGTCTCCCATGTGGCTTCATCCTCTCCATGGTGCTTCCAAAGAACTTTAATCATATCATATTCTTTACTCCTGAGCTCTCTCTCACCTTGGTATCTCATACACTTATAGTTGACTCAGGGTAAGTTAGCCTCCTTTGGGAGTTCACTAGGTTCATAGCTCAGCCCATGGCTCAGGTACCTCACATAGTGCTTTAGATCGAACTTGTGGAACACATCATACATCACGTTATCCTGAGGGTAAGGATAAACATAACCATCTCCACCAATCCATCACTGTGGTCTTTTTCTGACCTTCGTGAGGTCCCATCACCAATGTCATCTTAATGAAGCGGTGACTGACACAACCTCCCTTACAGAGCTTCTTACATCCTGATACTATCTATGGTTGGAACTATCTCCATATATCACCCTGAATGAGCACACACGCTCTCATCAGACCCTCTAGTCTAGATCATGCTAACCATCAATTAGGGGTGATAAGCTATACTAGCATCGAGTTCTTCATGTATCTACCTCCACTTCATGGAAGTGAATTTTTAGGTCATACTCAAGAACCTTTAAACTCCCATCATGGTGTAGTTGAACCATCTCTCTTACATGTAGTTCAACTAGATATGTCCCTTGACAGTACTCTCTCTTTCTCTTTAGACTATGTCATCTAGGTAAGGCGATCTACCATAACCATATTGAACCTTGACCTTCTTTGGTCCATGGGAGACTTACCACGACATCCATAGTGATGAACTCCCATTCCCTCTTAGGGACTTTTATCCTCTATATCCACTCAATGGGTTATTGATGTTCATCCTTCACCTCCTAACATGCATGGTGACAAGCCACATGCAACTCCGTACACATCTTTGGTACTACTACCATTTATTATCTTAGTAGTACCATGGTGTATGGTGAACTTAAAATCATGATCTCATGTATGTCATGATTCCTCAAGGTTGATTCCCTAAAACACTCTGGTCGCGGATTTCATCACCTTCTTTTCCAGAGAAGTGCATCTGAGGTTCAACAACCATCCTTCTATCACAACAAGCCCTAGGCTGGCTAACCAAGTAACCACTAACTTGATCAATAGATCTCGTTATATCTGAGTGTGAGCCAATCATATCTCACCACTTAGGGTTCACCTAACTACCTAGACTAGGCAGCTGCATCTCAACATGAGCATCCATTACCACCTTTTATCTTTATGTGTTAGGTAATGTTGAAGACATACACCTCCATGTTTTCCACTTATTATCTCATCTCAGACTCTAAGTCTATCTTCATCAAGAAAACTCTGAGTTCATCCTCTTGGTTATCGAACTCAACCTTGTATAACTCATATATTCCACATAGGTCATGATAAAAACATCCTCATAAGATGACTACCTTAGTTCTCTTGGTGTTTGTAAACCATCCACGCATCGTACACTCCAAAGGGTATGCTATTATCTCTATCCTCATACATCATAGCAACATTTCCACTCACATCATCTTTACCCTTTGTGTATGGCATGCATATTTCCCTATCTCTCACCCCCATAACGAGAGGAAATAAGAATTTGGTTGCAGTCCAAATTTAGAGTTGTTCCCGTTCCAAGAGTAGAGATGGTGCATCCCACATTGCCGGTACACCTTCCAGTCTTGGTTCAAACATGCAACACATGTCCCTACATCATGAACATCTCGATATCAAGGTTACTTCCATGGAAAACTGGTCTCGAACCCACTTGGGTCATCATACCATCCTTGGTCATCTCCTCTAGGTCTATAGGGTGATGACACTTTTGGGGTCATCCCTCTTCCCTTATGCATCCAGAGAGTGCCTTCCTCATCTGTCGTTTGGGTCCCATGAGTTCATGAAAGTGATCAATCTCCTAACCCATGGCCTTCATACAATGATAGCTGTTACCTCCTGACCCTATGGTCATATGCAACTAGGGAATTAGGCAACTCCTACTCCCATCAGTCTTATCCCTACCTGACCCTAGGATAGACTTAGGATTCTAACATAGAACATATCCAACTTGAATCCTTACCCAAGTTTCCATCATCTCTCTTGGCATTCATGGTCTGACGTACATCCTTTCATAGGGATCATGGTGACCTACCTACCTTGGTCAGGCCCCATCTACATGCACTTAGAGATGGTTATATATGGGTCTGTGGGTTCGTTCTCATACTATGTACTCTCCACATAGCTTCTCAAGATCCTATGAGACCTCTTTAGGTTATCTCAAACCCAACAAAATTTGTACATACCCTACAAAAGGGTCCCTCTCCCAAGATGGGAGGATACTACATCTTGATAGCAACAAAGGTCACAAACATCTCTACATCTAAGGTTTATATCCATATGAGCATGCTTAGCCCTAGAAAGCTACTAAGGTACAAAGCTAACAAACAAGCCACCTTCTAAACCATACTAGGTCTCCATGGTATGCCATACTTCTTCTCAATCCTCAATATTGGACCAAGATCATACCTACCCATGTCACCAACTTATATGCAAGGGGTTCATCATACACCTTAATCCAAGGGGTTTCCATTTCCTCTAAACATGAGCGGTGCCATTTTCCCATGCGTAGGAACTCAAACATCTGTGTGAGAATCACGTGCACCAGGAACTACTACTCCCCCTCTTATAGGTTTAGGAACCCTAGGTTCACCTCTTATGCAACAGTTGTGTCCAACTGCATGCTCAACATTCTAACAACGAACCAAGCATGTATGAGGTGCTTCATGCACGTCGTATTATCCTTCCACTAGAACAACACCTCAGAGTCAAGTCCTCCTCAAGGACAACCAACTAGGTATAAGACCTTACACCTTGTTAATAAACCTCCTCAGGGTCTAAGGAACTCTTCTTCTTATCCCTAGAAGGTAGGCACATATATCATATACACATAGGTACCAGTAGCGTCCTATTTCTTCTAGGGTTTGGTTCCTCTAAAGGCAACCAAGATACCAAAAGCCTCTAGGGGTCATGCACGAGGCAACTACAACCATCCACTTAGGTCACAACATACCCAACTTCTCAGGGTTCCTCATATCCTAGAGTCTAAGCTTCCAACCTTCTTATTTGGGTCTTGCTCTCTCTCTCTAGAGCTAACCCTACAAACAACCTTACCACTGGAGGTTGTCTCTCTAAAAGGGTGGATCAAGCTCACATGCATAAACTTACATGGATGAAACCTACGTTCGCATGAGATTATCTATGGCTTTTTATGCTTAGCTCATAATCTATCCAACGTGCCCTTCTGGCCTGGGTTTCAACCTACTACCAACACTTACCTCTTAACTCCTCTCACCCTCACAAACTCGGACAACACTCCCTCGCACTCTCTCATGCCTTGAATTGAAGAAACTAGGTCTCTCCGACAAGCACCTCGGCCAGTGCCACCATAAGGAAGACATACTGGATCATTAGAATGTGAGAAGCAGTAGCCCTCTGATCGAGGACTATCGTGGACCCAGGAGCGGATCAATAGTTGGTAGAAGCCGTGTTCTTGGAAAGTGGTGAGTGGGCGTGCCCGAGGAGGGGTGTCCGATCAAGCCTGGTCAGCGATGACCAGAGATCCAACAACTGAGGATTATCTGCAAAAATCAAAGTAGGTCAAAAATTCAAGAAAATAGGGTGATATTGTTTAATTCACTAAAAATCATTCCTTTGGCCGAAAAATACAAATAAGTAGTGATGTTTTAATAGAAAAATTCATAGAACATGATAAAAATAATATCAAAACCTGATTGTAGATGCCATTAAAAAAGTATAAGGTTTTACATCTTTTAATGCATAAAATGATAGAAAAACCCTAGAAAAATATAAAAACAATCATGATGAATCTTTTATATGTTTTTGATCAATGTTAACTTGTTAAGAGTAAATAAAAGGATAAATTCATAAAAGGATGATTAATATGTTAGTTTTAGGGTTTTTATGATCATGTACATGGTTTGATAAACTAAAAACCCTATCTTGGGAAGATATGAGTTTTGGTGATTATAATTTGAAATTGCAAGTTTACAACTGTAATAAGATGATTCTTGAAAAGAATCCTTAATGAAGTTAATTGATTGGATTAGGGTTTTGAGAATAAGAAACCTTTTTAGGGTTATTAGTCTAAAAAGGCAATAAAGATTGGGTAAGGAAACCTAAGGAACCCTAATGAACCCTTAGGGCTTGAAAGCCTTAGAAAATATCCTCATGTCATTAAGAAGGTGTTTTGACACTAGATAATTTATATGTTTCATGAATTAAGGGTTGTTTTCTTTAAAGTGCTTGTTTGGATATTCTCCTAAGTTTGGATTCTTTTGCTCAAGGAGAGGTATGTGGTTACATTTATGGTTAATTGCTTTAGTTTCACGGCGATTCCCAGATATTTTATCAGATGCCTGAAAATAACTGCTTGGATGACTTTTATTTCATGCAACTATAAAGTGACTATGATTATCACCTGAACTATGTATACCAAACTAGCTCAGATCCTAGTCCTCCTCTATGGCTTTGCTAATGATAAAAAGGATGATCTAGTACATGGTCTACCTATTAGGTAGGACCATTAGGTTATCATGAGTCAGTGATTGGGCTACCTATGGGTAGTGCCATGCAACTCTTCAACATATCATGAGTTAGGGATTGGGCTACCTCTGGGTAGTGACATAAGACTCTTCAACCCTAGGTATTGATCTACTTGTTAGGTAGGACCATGGGGGTTAGTTGGGATTTACCATATGAGAGGTAGCATCCATGTCCACTGCAGGGACAAGGGCAAAGGTTAGGGTATGTATGGATTGAGTAGTTATGTTTAAGATGTAATGTTTGCTTGCTAAACCATAATTGCTTGCAATATGTTGTTACAGATAATTGCATGAGTATTGTTTCCCCCATATACTGGCATATTCATTTATGCATACTGATGTTTTGTTTTTCGACGTTTTAGTTACAAATTGAAAAGGACAAATAATAAAGTGGCATATTGTGAAATTAAGAAATAAAGTGCAAGGAGGATTAGTTAGAATAGAGTCCAGAGGTGGATAGAAGTTAGATATCCAAGTTTTTGAAAAAAATGTATTCAAAGTTTTATTTTTATTCCAGATTTCAGTATAGTCATGGTAGAATTTAATAATTGTTACTGATTATTTGTCGAACCTTTGATTTGGGAAATTGGGATAATGACTCTGACCTCTTGGTCTCCCTTAATTAGGGGTTACCGGGAGGCGGGGTCGTTACATTTGGTATCAGAGCATTGGTTCCTCATTTAATCTTTAGTAATTGGGTAGGTATTTATAGGTGTGGGGGTCAAAAACTAGGGTTCCCACCCTTGCCACCGTCTTCCCCTTCGAGGTGGATTAGGAATTTCTCCTATACGCCAGGAAAGCACGAGAAATTAGGGGTTAAGGGGTTCGGAATCCCACCCTGAATCTAACTAGGGTCTTTCCAAGTTCGCTCATGTACTGCATTGCGAGAAAAGTGGAGAGGAAAATCCCTCTGTCCTGCGGCATTTTACTTTTTGGACTCAAGGTAGGAGACACACAACTGGCATTGGATCTTGATCTGACGACAAGTGTCATCCCAAGCTATTTCCAAATAAATCGATAAATGTGTGACTTTTATGATAATCACAACACTTTAAGGAATTTTTTAAAAGCCATAAATCCAAAACCGAGTGTCCGATTAATTCCAAATTTTGAGGGAATCTTAATAATGTCTTAATATACCGCTCTACCAAATTTGGGATCATTATCTAAAATAAAACGTGCCTTTAATTTAGGTGCAAGATATTACTCAATTAGGCTTATTTCTCATATCTTTTCTCTTTTTTATTTTCTTATTTCCTATTATTTCTATTCCTTGCAATCCAAGAAAGAAAGGGGGTTCGAAATATCTCTCATTATGACCAAACCCTCACTTCTCTCTTTATTTCTTGCATTATCTTCTTTATTTAAAAGATTTCTTTTCAAGGATTTCTCTTTATCCTTTATTTCCTTTTTCCTCTTTTCTTATTTATTTCATTAGAAATCAAATGTAAACGAAATTCATTCAATTGTGGCCATCAATGCCACTTTCTTAAATTTTTGTATGTATTTCTCATAAATACTTTGCTTTGAAAAACCACTAGAGGGGGGTGAATAGGATTTTATAAATATTTTAACAATAATTCAACTCAAGCAACCACAATTAAGATAAGAATAAAGAGGTAAGGTTCTTAGAGTGGTTCCACCCTTAGCAAAAACTAAGGGAGTCAGTCCACTACCCAATTGTTTCCAATTGGGATTTGAAAGTACTTGAATTTTATTACCTTTTTAGGATATTACAAAAAATTACAAATACTTTCCTCACCCTTTGGACATCCTTCATCCCGATGTCATCTCACCAACTATGAAGCAAGCTTCACTTGAAGTAACTTCAAGCTCCCCCTTGAAGTAGCCTTCCTCCTTGAAGTAGCTTCCCGTTGAGACCTTCTAGAAGTAGTCCAAAGTCCTCCTTCTACACTGAGAAGATCCTTCTCCACCTGAGAAGATAGCAACCTCTCCAATCCGAAGCCTCCAATCCTAGGATTACTAAGGAGAGTACAAGTAATAAGAAAGAACACGAAGGGAAAATGGAAATTACAATTATCGTTGTTACACAAGGCTTGATTTCCTATATCAAGCACTTTGATCTCCTAACCAATGTGTATGAAAGTGTAAGTGTAGTGGGTAGGAGATGCTAACCTATAGGACATGAAATTGGAGCAAAGGAAATGAATAGCAAATGTTGGAGTTTCTCAATTTGCTCACAAGAATGGATTGCCAATTGCAAGTATGTATGCTCAAGTATTGCACAAGTGTGTTTAGGTGTCCTAAGACATGTCCTATAAATAGGAATGGCCTATGAGTGCTTAAGGACATTCTAGACACTTTCTAGGGGGTTCTTAGTGCACAACTAGCCATTAGTTGTCCACTAATGGCTTTAGCAATGGCTAGTTTATTAATTCTGAAAAGTGGAAATAGAGACAATCTCGGTCGAGAAATTTGTCGACCGAGAGTCCGTCAGTCAAAGTTTTTGTTGACCGAGAGACAGTTTGGAGCAAGTGTATATAACGATTGATTCCATCTCCCAACTACCTTGTCTACTATGTCTAATGGCTATAGAACCTATTAGAAGAGTTAACCCGGGAGACTCTCGGTCGAGAAGTTGCTCGACCGAGCTTGTCTCGGTCGACAAAGAGTCAAGAGTGTCTCTATTTTGGTGGTTCTAGATGAATACTAAGTGTGTGTATGAGTGTGCAGTTGTAACACTATTATAGGGAATGACTTATTTAAGTGTTGTGAATGGCTAGGGAAGATCTAAATGCTTGATTTACATGATATCTAAGTACTTGTACATTATATACTTGTACACGTTTTTACATTTGATTACAATCATGAAATTAACACATTCTGAGCATTTAGATCTCCTAAGGTTGTGTCATCTACCTAGTTCCTGCAACACTCAAATAGCACGTTAGACCCACAAGAATGAAATGTTTGTCATTTTTAAAACAAAGGAATTTTGATGATGTCCATTTAGCAAAAAATCTCCCCCTTTTTGAAGATGCAAACATTTCTAAATATAAATCAAATAATCTTAAAAATGAGTTTAGTTTCATACCTGCGATTTACCTTATGTACTCCGTCTCTTGTTTATGAAATGTGTGCTTATTATTCCCAAAGAAGTGTGGAACATAAAGTCCAACTCTTAGTGAATATAGCAACTTTTAATGTAAATCGAAGAGATTATGAAACTCATTGATTGAGTATTTAAGATTTATATTACTTCTCCCCCTTTGTTATTTCAAAAAGATAGTCGTTAAAATCATGTATTAAAACTCCCCGTTAATTGGTGCTCCCCCATCAAGGAATTCTAAAGGATGTCCATTTGAAGCTAAAATGTAAAGATAAGAAAAACCAACCGATTTAAGAAGCACAAATGTCAAAGAAAACATCTTCTAAGGGAGTAATGGGTAGTTGCTTCCTTATTTTATTGAATTGATCTAATGGAAGTGGTTTTGTTAAAATATCATCCAATTGATCTTCTGTATCAACATGATGAAGAGATACATGATTTTTAGAGATATGATCCCTTAGAAAATGATGATGGATTTCAATATGTTTAGCATGGCTGTGTAAAATAGGGTTATGTGCCAAGTTTATAGTGCTTGTATTGTCACAAAAGATAGACGTGGATGAAAATGTAAGTCCATAATTGTTTGAAACTTGTTTCATATAAACCACTTGGGAACAACAAGACACAACTGCCATATATTCATCTTCAGTTGTAGAAAGGGCAACCGTGTTTTGTTTCTTTCTAAATGAAGATATTAAGGATCTTCCTAACAAGAAACAACTTCCGCTTGTGCTTTTTCCATCAATTCAACAACCAACGTAATCAACATCGGTATAACCTTTAAAGTCCAAAAATTGTCCTTTAGGATACCATAGACCATAACTTGTAGTGCCGACTAAATATCTTAAAATCCGTTTCAAGGCGTGAAAATGAGTTTGCATAGGTTGTGATTGAAATCTAACACAAAGACCAACGGAAAACATGATGTCCGGTCTAGAAGCGGTTAAGTAAAGAAAGCTACCAATTATGGCCCTATATAAGGAATCATCAATAGGTTCCCCATTTTCATCCTTATCAATGTTAGAGAGGTAGCCAATGGAGTGGTAGCATATTTGCAATGTTCCATCCTGAAACGTTTTAAAAGTTCATTTGTATACTTCTCTTGGCTTATAAAAATCCCAGCGGGCGTTTGCTTTATTTGAAAACCAAGAAAGAAAGTCAATTCTCCCGTGAGACTCATTTCAAATTCCTTTTGCATAATATCACTAAATTGTTTACATAAATATTCATTTGATGCACCAAAGATAACATGATCAACATAAATTTGAACAACTAGAAAGTCGAATTCATATGTTTTGAAAAATAAAGTAGAATCTGATTTTCCAATGAAAAAACTGTTATCAAAGAGATAGTTTTTGAGCCTTTCATACCAATTTCTAGGTGCTTGTTTTAAACCATAAAGTTCTTTTTTATGTTTATATACATAGTCACCTTTTTCAGGTATTTCAAAACCAAGTGGTTGGGCAACATATACTTCTTCTTGTATTATTCCATTTAGAAATGCACTTTTGACATCCATTTGGAATAGTTTGATGTTTTTGTGGGTAGCTATAGCTAGTAGCATTCTAATGTCTTCGAGTCTTACCACTGGTGCATAAGTTTCATCAAAGTATATTCCTTCTTGTTGATTATACCCTTGTGCTACCAACTTAGCTTTATTTCTTACTACTTCCCCGACTTCATTTAACTTATTTCTAAAAACCCACTTAGTTCCAATAATGGTTTTATCTTGAGGTTTAGGAACTAAGTCCCATACATCATTCTTAGTGAATTGATTTAATTCTTCTTGCATTGCCATTATCCAATAATCATCTTTTAGAGCTTCAGTCACCTTCTTAGGTTCAATTATAGATACAAATGCCATATTTTCAACATCTCTAAAAGATGAACGAGTTTATATTTTATCATTAGGATTTCCAATGATGAGTTCTTGAGGGTGATCCTTAATGAGTCTAGGAACGGGTTGTTGTGTCTCCAATTGTTCATCATTTGTAGCATTTTTATCATCTTTCGTTGATATGGTTAGATTTTCTACTTGATGAGTAATATCAACTACATCATAATTTTTAGTTCTTAGTTCTTCATGAAAAGTAATGTGAATAGAATCTTCAACTTTTCTAGAGATAGTGTTGTATACTCTAAATGCTTTACTAGAAGTTGAATATCCCAAGAAAAAGGCTTTTTGTGATTTAGAGTCAAACTTTTCTCTATCATATTTTGTGTTCAAGATATAGCAAGTTGAGCCAAAAATATGAAAATAGTCAACCCTTGGTTTCTTAGTATACGTGATTTCATATGGTGTTTTCCTCAAGTAAGAGTGTACGGTTACTCTATTTAGCACATAACAAGCTGTGTTTACTACTTCAACCCAAAATGTTTTAGGTGTATTATGTTCAAGCATCATAGTCCTAGCCATTTCTTGTAAAGATTGATTTTTCCTTTCAACTATGCCATTTTGTGGTGGAGTGCGTGGAGCAGAAAATTTGTGAGTGTAGCCTTGAGATGTACAAAATTCTTCAAATAGATGATTCTCAAATTCTCCACCATGATCACTCCTAATTGTGCATATTTTTTTTGTAATTGATTTTCAATCTTTCAACAAAATTGTATAAAAACTTGAATAGTATCATCTTTATTTGCAAGAAAATGTACCCATGTATATCTACTGTAGTCATCAACAATAACAATGCAATATCTTTTCCCACCAATAGATTGTGTCCTCATAGGTCCGAACAAATCCATATGAATAAGTTCTAGTGATCTACTAGTGCTAAGCATGCTTTTGGGTTTAAAAGAAGTTTTAGTTTGTTTACTCAAAGTACATGGTTCACAATTTTCATATTGATCAAAAGATAAGTTAGGAAAACCATGAACAAGATCATATTTTACTAGCTTTTTCATAACATATGAACTAGCATGACCTAATATTCTATTCCATAGTTGTAAAGAATTTTCTTTTGCAAGCAAGCATTTTCCAATTCCAGATTGCATAGAGTTAGGTCTAAGGATATATAGATTTCAAACTCTTTTTCCTTCATAAACAACATTTGTAGTATTTTCTATTAGTAACTTACAACAATTTTTGTTGAATAAAACATCATATCCACTATCACATAACTGACTGACACTTATCAAATTATGGTGTAAACCATCAACAAGTAAAACATTCTTTATTTCAAGGTTTGTACCAATATTACCTATTCCAACAATTTTACCTTTACCATTGTCTCCAAAAGTGACTGTTCCTCTTTTCTTTTCCTCAAATGTTTGAAATGCATCCTTATTCCCGGTGATGTGTTTGGAACATACACTGTCAACTACCCAATCCTGCAATAAAATATAGGTTTTGGTACCCATGTGATGGTCCATTATGGTTAAGTACGCTTAATAACAAACTAAACATGTTTTTACAAAGTAAACTGAATAGAACTTCATTTGGTTGACAAATATTTTGACCGATAGATGTCTCGGTCGAACAATTTCTCGATCAAGAAAGTTGTTATTTTACAGGATGAATCTGAACTAAAATAGAAAATTCACTTGATTGACAATTTCTCGACTGATTTTTGCTTCGATCGAACATTCTTCGACCGAAATAGTTGTTGTTTTCACTATACATTCTATTGTAGATTTCAGATTTGTCACAGGCATTCCCTCAGTCGAATATTTTCTAGACCGAGGATGTCTCAGTCAAAATGTTTTTCGACCGAGAATGTTTCTATTTGTTTCAGTAAATTGTTTATATCAGTTTTGAATTTAAATCAATACATTAAGCTATCTACTTAGTTGAGATAAGATATTTAGATATTCAAATGAAGTGTTAGATCATATCTCAACTAAGTTACATTCAAATCTTCTAAGTTTGAGGTTTGGGGACCCAAAATAATTCAGAATCCTTATTCTTATAAGGGCATGAAAAAGAGTAATGTCCAAGACGCAAGAAATAATGATAGCAAATAGAATCAGTTTCATTTCTCTTTCTAGGATTTTGAGTTGTGTTCTTGGGTACAAACATGTCTTAGTCTTGGGTGCTTGAGTTCTCCTAGGTTTTGGTTGATAAGAGTGTTCTTTTGGAGCATATCCTAAACCTCTTCTTCCACTATAACCAGAAGAGTTTTTTAGGATATTATCAAGAATACCATTGTTTCTCAAGGTACTAACTTCTTTTTGTAACTTAGCAATCTCATCAATTTTCTTTTGAATATCTGACTTTGCTTGATCTAGATTAGATTATAAAGCATCTCTTTCCTTAACAATAGTATCATAATCTAGATGATTACATAGGATAGGTTGAGTCTGAAAATTATTCAGTTTTGCAAGCAAATCAACCTTTTCTTGAGAAAGAAGATCATGATTTGTTTCTAAAGTGAGGAACTTCATATTGCAATCATTTAAACATGATTTCAAGGTCAAATTTTTAGAAGCAATATTGTCCTTTTCAAAAGAAAGATTATTCAATTTAGCATATAGATCCTCATTAGTTTTAGTAACCTTCTTTAGTTTCTTTTTGCAATCAACATATTTGTCATGAGTATCTTGTAAACTAACAATTAGATCTTCTTTTGGCAAATCAAGAAGGATTACCTCTTGAGATTAATCACTATCATCTTCTTTTGCCATGAGACACTCCACATTCTCTTCTCCACTTTCACTATCACTTGACTCATCCCATGCAACCTTGTATGCTTTTTGTCCTTTCTTCTTGGATGAGCTTTTATTTCCTTTCTTTGGTTTAGGACATTCATTCTTGAGATGTCCCTTCTTTCGACATTCAAAAAACCTAGGAGAGGAAGAAGAAGAACCAACAACTTTATTAGATCTAAATCTTCTATATTTCTTACCATTAACAATTAGAGATTCCTCTCCTTCATCTCCATCACTTGTTTCATCACTTTCTTGAGTTATGATATTTGAACCTTTTAGAGCCATATCTTTCTTTCTTCCTTGTTGAAGTTCACGCTCTCATCGTTCTTCTTCCTCCAAGGTTGTCTCATGTGCTTCTAAGTTACCAATGAGTTGATCCATCCTTAGTCATGTGAGATCATTTGCTTCTTCAATATCAGTCACCTTGGGCTTGTACTTGGGAGGAAGAGACCTAAGGATTTTTGATACTTGATCTTCTTCACAGATTACTTTACCTAAAGCATTTAAACCATTCACAATAGAAGAAAATTTTGCATACATTTCATTAATAGACTCATTTTGATCCATACAGAACCATTCAAACATTTTTTAAGCATTCCGATTTTAGAATTCTTAACTTGAACAGTTTCTTCATAGGTTATAGAGAGTCTATGTCATATCTCATATGTTGTTTCACAATTTGATATCACATTGAATTCACCAACGGAAATTGAACAATAGAGTATACTTATAGCTTTTGCATTCATTTGGGCTGATCTTACTGTATTAACATCCCAAGTTACAAACTCTGTTTGAGGAAAATTATATGGATTTGATAGCATCCTCCAGAGATCCCAGCTAATTCCATGGAAGTATAACTGCATCCTCCTCTTCAGTAGGTGTAGTTAGTTCCATCAAAAGGTAGAGGTCTAGCCACGAGTGTCCCTTCCAAATTGAGGTTGTTGAGTACCCTGTCATCCATTCTTCAAGACTTTGTTAGAGTTCCTTGAAGCCTTGCTGTGATACCAATTGAAAAACCACTAGAGGGGGATGAATAGGGTTTTATAAATATTTAAAAAATATTTCAACTCAAGCAACCACAACTAAGATAAGAAGAAAGAGGCAAGGTGTTTAGAGTAGTTCCACCCTTAGCAAAAACTAAGGGAGTCAGTCCACTACCCAATTGTTTCCAATTGGGATTTGAAAGTACTTGAATTTTATTACCTTTTTAGGATGTTACACAAAATTACAAATACTTTCCTCACCCTTTGGACAACCTTCACCCCGAAGTCATCTTACCAACTATGAAGTAGCCTTCACTTGAAATAACTTCAAGCTCCCCCTTGAAGTAGCCTTCCTCCTTTAAGTAGCTTCCCATTGAGACCTTCTAGAAGTAGTCCAAAGTACTCCTTCTCCATCGAGAAGATCCTTCTCCACCTGAGAATATAGCACCCTCTCTAATCTGCAACCTCCAACCCTAGGAGTAGCAAGGAGAGTACTAGCAATAAGAAAGAACAAGAAGGGAAAATGGAAATTACAATTACCGTTGTAGCACAAGGCTTGATTTCCTATATCAAGCGTTTTGATCTCCTAACCAATGTGTATCAAAGTGTAAGTGTAGTGGGTAGGAGATGCTATTCTATAGGACACAAAATTGGAGCAAAGGAAATGAATAGCAATTGTTGGAGTTGCTCAATTTGCTCACAAGAATGGATTGCCAATTGCAAGTATGTATGCTCAAGTATTGCACAAGTGTGCTTAGGTGTCCTAAGGAATGTCCTATTTATAGGAATGGCCTATGAGTGCTTAAGGACGTTCTAGACACTTTCTAGGGGGTTCTTAGTGCTCAACTAGATGTTAGTTGTCCACTAATTTCTTTAGTAATGACTAGTTTATTAATTCTGAAAAGTGCAGACAGAGACAATCTCGGTCGAGAAATTTGTCGACTGAGAGTCTGTCGGTCGAAGTTTTTGTCGACCGATTGACGGTCTGGAGCAAGTGTATATAACGTATGATTCCAACTCCCAACTACCTTGTATGTTGTGTCTAATGACTATAGAACCTATTAGATGAGTTAACCAGGGAGACTCTCGGTCGAGAAGTTGCTCGACCGAGCTTGTCTCAGTTGACAAAGAGTTCGACTGAGAGTGTCTCTATTTTGGTAGTTCTAGATGAATACTAAGTGTTTGTATGAGTGTACAGTTGTGACACTATTATAGGGAATGACTTATTTAATTGTTGTGAATGGCTAGGGAAGATCTAAATGCTTGATTTACATGATATCTAAGTACTTGTACATTATATACTTGTACAAGTTTTTACATTTGATTACAATCATGAAATTAACACATTGTGAGCATTTAGATCTCCTAAGGTTGTGTCATCTACCTAGTTCCTGCAACACTCAAATAGCATGTTAGACCCACAAGTATGAAATGTTTGTCATTTTTGAAACAAAGGAATTTTGATGATGTCCATTTAGCCAACATGCTTAATATTCATTATCTTATATCTTTTTCTAATATTTAGACTTTTCTTCTTTTCTTCTCTTTTATATCCATTATTAGATTAATCTAATATTGGGAACCACAAAATTCCTATCAAAAGGGATATTTGCAAAGAAATCCCTTCCTTGAAGCAAAGCATACAACCTTTTCAATTAAGTCCATATTCATAAAAACATTACATTTCAATTATGAAAACATATGCAAAATTGAGGTTGTAACAGCTAACTAATCTTAATCTGCCCTCCGCCTTTTAGGCTACAAACAATTTTGAGCAATGTCTTGGATTGAACATGCGGTCTAAGGAGGAAACCTGGAATATTTTCTTCATAACGTGTTGGGCTCTATGGAAACAATGCAGCCTATGGATATTAAAAATGCAACAGACAATCATCCCACAAAAAGTTAATTTTATCCTGATGGAAACAAAAATGTCTGTGAGAGCCTGGGAACTCACAAAGAGTACAAAGCTAAAACACTGGCTGGATCAACAAGAGACTCTCAATACTAGCTCCCTAACCTTGCACACCGATGCTTCATGGAAGAAAGGAATAGGAGCCATAGCGGTTGTCATCAATGACTAGAACAACCGATGGTTGGGAGGACTAGGACAACTAATCACTATAGACAACCCCCTCGAGGTTGTGTTGATGGCCATCATACTATTAGCAAAAATCATCAGATATGTACCTATACATGGAGCCACTATGGTAACAGATAGAATGCTAGCAACTAAGATGCTAAAAGATGACTACAGAAGTTACCCTTGCTATGCAAACATCATCTAGGCACCAAAACAGTCCTCAAGGATGCCACTCCTATTTTCTATTAAGAAATAAAGAACAATGGTCTAGTTGATGCCTTGGCAAACTTCCATTTTGAAAATAATAATGCAGTTCAATTCAATGATAAACATCCTGAAACAATACTTGACATTGGTTAGGTTCATATTTGTAATTGTAGTAGTACTACCATGTTCAATTCATCACAAATTTCCAAAATATGTAACCTACAATTGAATATGCATGCACGAGGTGGGAAAGATGAATTAAACTACTACCTAACTTTGGAAAAAAATACTATCTATCATATTCTATTTCAAAAAATTGATTATTATCTCATATTTCAATTATTTAACATATCAAAAAGCCATCATCTTTTATTTATGCATGAATTCCTTCTATTTCTTTAACTTGTGCTTCAAGGACCTATTTGCAAGTCAAATAGTCTCATGGCCCTTTATATGGGCCATGGGTTGCACCCATTATACAAAGTTGACATTATTATTCCATTGATAATATCATTGGGGAAAATTTACTTTTGATTCACTTTACCAAAATTAAGGGTATTACATCTACCCTCCTTAAAAGGAATTTCGTCCCCAACATTCAACTTAGTAAGGTCATGGTGAAAGATAACTCATTTTAATTTCACAACTTAGGGTTATTGTAATACCCCACCTTTTTGAATATGAGCAGAAGCATCTATCTTGAAGGTGGATGTCACATTCATATGATAATTGCAAATAAATACATAAATCCCCATTAAGATTCATACATTATTCTTTGAATAGGAAAAATTATAACTAAGTTCTATACAAGTCTAAAATTCTAATCATTATTTAAACATGAAAATAAACATTTCTAAGTGATTGGATCGCCTAGTATCGATGGAACCCCACCAATTGGATCTTGAAGGTCTTCTAGTCCTTTCTTGCTCCTCTTTAGTCCTTATTTTCTCCAACTCCTTTAGATATCACATCCCCAAATATACTAAGGGGAAAATCAACACATGAGTAAAGGTACTGGCACTTTATAACATAAGTAAAATAAAATATAATTGACATGTAAGAAAAGTTGACATGAATTAACTATAAGCATTCTACAATCATTATTGACATGATTAATGTAATAGTAAATGTGTGCATCCCTCTTTGATGCACCCTTAGGAGCACATGATTGCTAGGAAAGCCCTTGATCCTAGGAAAGACCATGACGACCCCTTGAGGTCCATGATTTGGGAGCATATTAAACCTAATTCAATTCCAATATATTTCATGCTAGATAATATAATATAGTCTTATTTATTTAAAATATGAGGATATTAAATTCTAAGGTAAACGGTAAAATATAACAATAATTATGAAAATAATTTAGTTGATCCCTAATTGTGCTAAAATGCGTGTGAGATAATCTCAAAAGTTTAATCTAAGTGTAAAATCAGGTTGTTTGAGTCCTAACTAGCTCAGATGAAAATTACAACCTATATGGATAATTAGAGCTAACCCAATTTGACTAAAGTAGAAAATATTGTAGTATCTAATCCTGACATAAATTGGGCTAAGTTTTTTTCTAATTTAATCACATGTGACACATTCAATTAACTTGATCATTAACATTAAAATTAACATGCTCCTTGAACTTTAACATGTTGGATTACTCTCCCTTGATCTTGAACATTTATTTCATAAAACATTAATCATAACCTCTAATCCTTGCAAACATTATAACCATAGGACATAATACATAACAATTATCAAAAAGTGATACATTGAACATTAATAAGGCATTAAACTTGAAATAATGGTGTCTACTTTATACTTAGCATGAAATCAACCATAATTACTTGTGCTCAGCAACATGACCCGTTTACCTTGGAGTAAAGTTGATCCTAGATGGTCTCTCTGGTCTTGGTAAAATCCTAGGTCAAACCTTCCTTTGCCTTGATTAGGCTCTAAGTACATGTACATGATTATTGAACGTCATAAGTCAATATTGTGTATTGATCCTAGGTTGAATTAGGGTAGATTAGGGTTTGAGTGCATTAGGGTTAAGCTTATTGATCAACGTCCTTAAATTAAGAAAACTAGGTTGGATGATTCCTGGTTTAGGTCACATTTAACACATGTAGTATATAATTAGGGCTCATGCATAAAATTAGTTTTTCAAATAAAACATCAAAATAAGAAGGCAAATTATATCTTGAAAACCCATTTATGGCGGAGATCTATTCTCTACCCATTCATGGCGGAGAGGGTTTTGAAACCTAATTTGGATGTTTCCTCATCTGATCAAAATAGAACATGAGTAATGGCTCCTTTGAATCAGTTGAAAGGGACGAAGATGGTGTAGAAAGAATCTCATGAAACAAAAGAGTA
This sequence comes from Alisma plantago-aquatica, assembly GCA_963693085.1. Classification (NCBI taxonomy): domain Eukaryota; kingdom Viridiplantae; phylum Streptophyta; class Magnoliopsida; order Alismatales; family Alismataceae; genus Alisma; species Alisma plantago-aquatica. Next base: position 169,545,139 of record OY856409.1, read on the forward strand.
ATGAGGGAGGGCTAGACTGGGGAAGGAATAGTTGTTGACTATTTTTAGACTAACAAGATAGACAAAGGTAGATTATTTTATCATATGGGTGAGGAAATACATCAAACCCTAGGTCATGTCATTATGTTCAACTTAAGGTATTAATTCTCATATGTCAATTTAAGAATAAAATTTGTTTACCCAATCTCTGTCTCTAATAAGATGAAATAAGAATTTGATTGTAACCCAAAAACATATTTCATGTCATTGAAAGAGTAGAGATTGTGTACACACGTTATCCTAAAGTTTCATAGTTTATTTCATTGTTGATTTCTCTATCCAAGCACATCATATCCTTTAAAATTCCTTAACATGAATTTCCTTCATCTCTTAGGGCACACATAATTTACTTTATGTCCCTTCATTGGGCTCATGGAAACCTTCTGTCTAGGCTTGGTCCCACACTATCTGTCACTTCCATAGTGACTTTTCTTCATGTCACTTAGAGATGCGATACATGGGTCCCAAGAATCATACTCAATATATGAGCTTTCATGCTTCATGCACTTAATCTCTCAAGCTTTACTGACATTTATGATTACATCAACTCTTAAACTGATTGGTCAACTCACCTCCTTTAGGGATGGTCCTAACCTAGGGTGTCTTCTTGACTCATAAGAGGAGGTTAGACTATGTTAGCCACAACATGACCCCACATGTTTAGGGTTTTGCCTCCTCCTTAGGTCCTTCTCCAACCCTTGGGCTGACCCATTCTTAGGCGGCACACTCATTATAAAAGTCAAATTGAGGACTTCATATTTCTGAACAAACATTTTAGTTACACTTTCTCAACCCTTATCCTTTTAGTCTCATGGTGATCCCTCTATTTAGGGAAGCCTCTTTTTGAGGAGCTTTGCCTAAGGGTTTTAGTCCCTATAGTGCATTGTGAAGATGAAACCAATGGGTGTTTTACTAAATGACATTTTCACCCTAGCATGTTTGATTAAATGTAATATGTGCCTTGATCTCCTTGGTTCTTTAGCCTTGTATTTAAATTGACTAGATTGACATATCACACCTATAGTTTTCTCTGCTCTTATTGGTCAGACTTGAATAACCCATAGAAATTGCATATGACATTAGAAAAAAGAGCAAAAATACTAGTTGGAAATAATTTTCAATTAATTATTAACATATAGTATTTTCAAACCTTGTTTTCCACATTTAAACTATTCAATAATTCAATAATCAAACATAATTTAATAATAATGAACTAAATTACATGTCATATTATTAATCAAATTTCCAGTTCTTATGGCCCAATCCAGTCAAGGAGAATTGACTTGTGTTATTTGGCATAAGGTAAATAGATCATGCTATTGTTCATTTGATTTCTTATTATACATTAAGGACAAAATTATTTAATTGTGAATATTTTAATCATTTTAGTATATTTTTTATATTACTAATGTCTTGATGGTTGTTATACTTTAGAGTTAAGGTTATCACGTTCACAATAGTTATGTATTAAGACCATCATGTTCACTAAGGTTGTGTTTGTTATTATGCAAGAGAAACAAACTAATGTGCTCATGTTTATGAGGGAGGAATTTCCATCATGTTTAAGAGGGGGAAACCCATTATGTGCTAAGAGGGAGAAATTCCATCATGATTAAGATGAAAGTTTATGATAATCAAATGCCAAGATTGAGAATCATGCTAAATAAATGATTAAGATTTAAATTCTCTCACAACTATGGACAATAAGAGGTTGTTATGGGATTGCTACAAATTATGGGCTTTCCTAGAATTATGTGTCATTATGTTGTAGGTTATACAAAGATTCACATAATTCTTATTCAATTTTCTATGTTAACTAAATGTTTCAAAAATTCTTAAGTTAATGATGAAGTCAAAATCTTTCATAATAGTTACTATGATTGTTTTATAATGTGGCTAGTACTATTTATTGATTTTATGTTTTTTCTTCACATGTCTAGGGACACAATGTCCCTAGGTTTTTAAGGAAGTGAGGAATAAAGAACTACACTTTAAGGACTAGAAGACCTAAAATTCAACCTGGTGGGGTGCCATTTATCAAGATCATCAATATAGTTTACAATCTTTCAATTTTATGTCATAGTAATGTTTAGCCAAGTTTGTCTTAGTAGGTTTAGATTCAAGAAGATTTATTTGTAGTTTTTCTTCATGAATGATGTATGAATCCTTTTTAGTTATTGCATGGTGAATGCTATTTATTTGCAATGTTTATCATATGTGTGATGTTCCTCTTAAACCAAGTATTACATGTTATGGAAAACATGGGGAATGCTTCTGTTGTCATATAAAAAGCTTGAATGTGTGTCGCAATATCTAATAAAAGCAAGTTGGTAGATGCAAACTAGGAAAAATTTGATTTGTATGTTCTAACCCTAGGTATATGTCCCTCTTCCAGATGGCTCATAAGAGATCTAACAAGGGAAATGACAATCTAAATGATGGTGCTAGATACTTCAGCGAAGGAAGTGAGAAAGAAGGAAAATAAGGCAATATGACCAGTCTAGTCACTCACTAATGGCCTGGGCCAAAGGCCTCATCACCCTACATACCATGAGGTAGCACTAGCAGACTTCCTAGAGATAAGTCCTGACATTTTCTAGTGAAGTAGAAGTAGATGTAGTTAGTAAAGGTTAAGTATGTCTTAGAGGGAGATTGTAGATGGATCGGGGTGTGTCATATTCATCTATCCCTAGGGGATATTTCATGAGAGAAATATTCACAAGGTAAAGGGTATATCTAGGGACAAGGTGACCCTTTTGGGGCTAGATATTATGGCTAGATATAGGTGTGTGAGATTCCTATCTCCCCATGAGAGATCCTAAGTGAGAAATGCTCACAAGTTAAAAAGGGATATCCAAGGACAAGGTGACCCATTCCAAGCTAAAGATTGTGTATGGATATGGGTGTGTGGTATTCCTCTCTCCTAAGGGGAGATTTTATGAGAGAAATTCTCAAAAGGTAAAGGGTATGTTGGTCTAGTTTTAGCTCATAGTAAGGGACCATATGAAAAAAAAAGTGAAGTCAAGATAACGCCCCAATTATAGATCATAGTCTGGTACCGTATAAAGATGGGAAAACCACTTGCTAGTTGGTGATATCTTTGTCAAGTTGGAAATTTTTTGGATCAAATAGAGTTATATATATTGAGAGCGTGAGTCAATATATCATTCATGATTTGAAATTTAAAACAAAAATTTGAGGATTATGTTGCCTTACGACGTATTGGTGAAACATCATTTTGAAAATACAAACCTAACTATTGGCCCTTAAAGGAAGCAACCATCATGCAAACATAGACATGTGCAGCTCAAGACTAGAGCAGATTATTCAACTCTAGATGTGATTTGATCGTGAAAGAGCATAGCTTATAGGTAAAATTGTGCAGCCTTTTGACACAAGCCTAAAGATTTGGAAATGTAGGTCTTAAAAGATCAAGGTAGTCAGGAGAAGCTTCCCAAAAAGGATGGCTTTTTCACTCATGTATTGTCAAATATCAATATTTAAGATCATCCAAAGGATCTGAATAAATTTTTTTCAACCTTTTGGGAGATGTCAAAGGTTTCACATATGAGTGATGTCTCATGCGAAGAAACCACAAACCCACATCCTTTCGACATGGATCAAGTCAGAAGATCTTTGAAAAGGTTATCCATGTTTAAAAAGATTTTTTTTTTCTTTTGTTTGAGATTTGAGAACATTTTCCAACTTTTTCGAGTGATGGTTCATCTTAATTGATTTTTTTCTGGAAAAGAATGTTCAACTTTGTTAATTTTAAAAACATTCCTCAACTTTGTTGATTTTTGAAAATAATCATTTTTCTACAACTTTATTGAGGTTTTGAAATATGTTTCAACTTTTGTTGATTTTTCTTGAAAATATTTATATTGTTCTCTTTTCTGAAAAGATTTTTCACCTGAATTTTTTCAAAATATCATTCTTTTTCAAAAAGATTTGTTGTGTTTCCTTTTTTTTTTGAAAAACATTGCTCTTTTGTGAACATATTTTTTCTTTGAAAAATTCTTCTTTTTGTAAAATATGTGTTCTCTTTTTTTTTTGAAAAGATTGTTCTTTTGAAAGAATTTGTTCTCTTTATTTGAATTTTTTTTATTTTTTCAAAATGATTCATTTTTTTAAGATTGTTATTTTGTTAAAAAAATTATTTTCATTTTGAAAAACTTGAATTTTAAATTTTTAAAAGAGGATTTTTTATTTTGATTTTGTTTTCCTTTAAAAATATTTTTTTATTCTTGAAAATAATTTTCTTTTTCTATTTTGAAAAGGCTTCCCTTTTGAAAAGAATTTCTTTTTTTTTCTAAAGACTTTTTTTTTTCTTCTGTAAATATTTTTGACCATTTTTCTAGAAAGATATTTATTTTAAATGGTTATTCAATCGAGATTATTAAATGAATATTGTTTTCTTGAGGGAGATCATTTGTGATTGTTGGAGATCATTGAATGATTTTAATGTTTGAAATGATCATGAACCAACGATTGTTAATGATTTGGATCATTTAATATTCCTTGAGATCATTGGAGATTGTTAGTTTGAGATTCTCCAAGATCATGTGACGTGGCAAATATTGCACTAACAAATTTACTCGGGGTTGAAATCCCTGAGCTTTTACCAAAACCTTATGCAAGAATACCACCCGCAAGCGGACGGGTCTTATCACAGTATAGTTGAGGATCGAATTCCAAGAGACAACATTTTTAGGAATCTTTGTTAATCGAATCTAGCTCAAGTAAGACTAATATTTAAAACAATCGATTTAGTTGAGGTTAATTAAACTAAATGCAAGAAAGTAAAAGTTGAATTAAAGTTGGATTTAGATCAATGATACGAAATCGCTGGGATGGTATCAGGTTTCACCACCACTACACATGCAAACACATCCAAACATCAAACATCCAGGTAAGATATAACTATCCAAATAGAGCTGCTGCAAAACCCCCCATTTGGGAATTAGGTTCGCATAAGCATCACCTTAGGCATTAGATGTCTCGTCACCATTCAGATCACTTACTTACGACTCTAAAAATACAAAAATTCAACGAAGGTTGTGGGCCCCCTATACAAGCGTTAGACACACAGAAGCATCACCGAAGGTTAGATGGCTCATCCCCTCACAGATCATACACTTACGACCTCGAAGAAATCCCATTCTATTTCTAGTTTGGGAGTCAACCACATTAATCGATAAGCAAGCATGCAATTAATATACGAGAAAACATCGATGATTAACAACAAGATACAAAATCCAACTAAGGCTGTGAATCCCCTATACAGGCGTTAGGTGCACAGAAGCATCACTGAAGGCTAGATGGCTCGTCCCCTCGCAGATCATACACTTATGACCTCAAGGAATCCAATTCTATTTCTAGATTGGGAGTCACCCTGTTAAACGACATTCAATCCTACATATAGAAGTTCTCACAACATAGGAAGAAAAAAGATGAAAGAAAGTAAATAATCTAACTACGAACATAACGATTAATGGCGAAATGAAAAGTTATATACATTGCCATGGAAAGTTTAACAAAAGAACATGTTTGAATGGGCAGCGGGGCTAGTCCCCGCACCGTAGCGAAAGTGGACTACTCACTAATGATGCGAGAAACAAGAAGAATAAGAAAAAGAGAGAAATCTGCCATGAGCACGGTGCAGAAGGTAGTCGCATCTCGGTGATGTTGATGCAGTCTTCTATGTCGTGTTGGAGCAGATCTAGACGCAAAACAGGAGATGCCAAGATAGACCAGACAATCTCTCTCGCTCTGTCTTCCTTCTCTTCTCGGTCTCCTTGATTGCAATACGGGCAGTAGGTGGAGTGAAACTAGTATGGATGGAACTGGATCTAGATCAGACCTGTGTACAGGCAGCCTTTCGGCGTCCCAGAACCGATGCCAAAATAAGGACCCTGCTGGTCCTATTTATAGGCAAAGATCTGGTCCTCAAGCTTTTGGTGTGTGTCCAAACAATTTTGGTTAATATCTATTTCAAATGCTTTGGTTACAAACCCACTTTATCAAACAGTTTGGTATTCTATTTGGTTTGCATGCATGGGCATCAAACAGTCTTCATGTTAGCAACAACAAACGGTTTGGAAACCATTTATTTTTAAATGGTCTTCACGTAACTAGCAAACGATTATCATGCATTAAATGATTTGCATTGTATGTAATCCAACCGGTTTTCCCTCATTCGGTTTTGCGTGCATGTACTCATTCAATCTTGGATCAGCAGCTATCCAAACGATCTACGTGGTTATACACTCCATTCGGTTTGCATGTAAACAAGAGACCAAACAGTCTTCACGCTATGATCATTCGGTCTTCAGGTTGTGCTCTTCATTCGGTTTTGCGCATGCATGTGATCATTGGACCATTCAAGAAAATGGTCTCGCGCTGGGTTGTATTCACAAACGGTCTTGGTGTTCAGCTCATTCGGTCTTCATGGATTGCATGCTTCTCAACGTTCTTCACGTGGCCAGCAAACGGTTTGCTCAATGCATGTGCACGCAAATGGTCTTTGCAACACTACTTCAAACGGTCTTGTAGTGCTATTTCTCAAACGGTTTGGTTGATTGCAACTTTATCAAACCGTCTCCTTTGCTTTCCACTTTAACAAATGGTCAAGCATCCTTGTTTGACTTTTCCAATCGGTCTTCATGCATGCATGCAAAATGATCTATCAAACCGTTTGCTATAATGTGATTCATTAACATTTGATTAGCTCACACGGTTTCATGCATGCATTGTTATCCAAACGGTTTGCATACTCCAGTAGCAAATGATCTTCACGCCGGTCTCCATTCGGTCTTCACTTTTTGCACAGCAAACGGCCTTGCGACCGGTTTGAGCAAATGGTCTCGTTCTTCAGTAATTAGCAAACGGTCATGTAGTCCTTCATTCGATCTTCGCATGTATTGCGTTCAAATGGTTTTGCTGCATGCAGTCCACATGCACCCTACTCTTCCAAATGATTCGGTGTTGCATTATCAAATCGATCTTAGACATTGGATGATCAAACGATTTCACGGCTGCGTCAAACGGTCTCGCAGACCGGTACTCATCAAACATTCTCGTACACCGATATTACTCGAACAGTCTCGCAGATCGGTATTACTCAAACGGTCTCGCAGACCGGTATTACTCAAACAGTATGGATATTCCCAGCTCCAAACAGTTTTGAGGTGAGCATGTCCATTCAGTCTTGAGACCATATGGACGAAACCGAATGGATGAAACCGTTTAGTGAAACCGAATGGATGAAACCATTTGGTGAAACCGAATGGATGAAACCATTTGGCCAGGACCCACCGGTTGAAACCCAAGATGAGAAAGGTAGGTCCCACTCAAAATGGTTCGATTGTTCAACCTTGTCAAGACCTACATCAAATTAACATAAATTCAGTTAAAATCATGATAATTGGACCAATTAAATAATTTTGCACATTTTGTTATTTAGTAAGTGAAATTAAAAGTATTGAGTCGAATTTGACCCAAGATGGTAATTGAAATTCCTGATGAATATGCATTCATCAAAATACCCCGAACTTAAACGTTGCTTGTCCTCGAGTAACACAAAATCTGAAACAGTCGCCAAATGAATACTTTCAATTCGTGTGATTGCCTCATCTTCACATCACGATTGTTTTCTTTCTGCTCAGTATGACTCAACATCTCAACTTCCTGAGATCACTGAACACATCGTACCATATCTTCGTTCCTGAGTTCGCTTTCCAATATCACTTCCTCCTCACTTTATCCAGCAACAAGCTTGTCAAAAGTTTTGTAAGAGTCCAGAGATATCCGCAAAGGAACAAGTGTGCATTTGATCTGACACTGGTGTTTTTCAGGATAGGGTAGGCATTCATTGTGCCATTAGGTAGAAAATGGAGTGAATGGTGGTATGGAAGGAAGAAATAAATCTCTCCTCTATTCGACTTGAGATTTTCATTATATTTTCTTTGCAATTTCATTTATTGCATTTTTGTGTGAATCTCTCCTCTATTCGACTTGAGATTGCATTTCTTTTTGTGTGCACTTTGGCATCTTTTTGTGTGCAAATTTCTCCTCTATTCGGCTCGAGATTGCATTTATGGTGGTACGCCCCTATTCATTTGCGAGGGGTATGGAAGAAGCAGATAAAGAGGGAAGTGGTTGTGCCACCTCGAACTTAGGGTTTGGCACAATGTTGGTTATTTTTGTTTCTTTTTTATAGATGGAGTGGTATGAAGATGATGGAAGAAGTGTAGAAAAGAGTTCAAATCAGAATGCGACTTGATTTAGAATTCCGAGCACTGGGTTGTTCTCTTTATCGTACTCTGCTCAAATAGTGACTTGGTGAGGATCTGATGGGGATTTCGTGCTATTGTTCCATTGGTCAGTTAGGAGCACGTTATGTTTGATCCCTATTAGTTCGTCAGATGCTTGCCATTTTTGCATAAAGATCATGATGTTAGGAGTCATAAGCTTCACAAAATGATTTCAATCAAAAGGCTAGTTTCAAAAGAAGGTCCTTTTGAGGATCTGCTTCGAATAAGGAAGGTATAGTGAAAAAGGCATAGAAATTAAAAACATGTCAAAATTTCATCAAATATATGTTCAAATTTCTTTTGAAACTTTAAAATTTTGAAAATTTTATTTGAAAATTTTGAAAATTTAGGTCAAAAATGCGACGATGAAATCTTAAGTTTGATTTAGATGGTTGAAGGTGGAAAGTAAGATACATACCACCCACCCTCCACCCCGAACTTAGAAATTTGCTCGTCCCGAGAAAACTCTAAATCCGAGATGGAGGGGAAAGTTCATGCCATTTGGACCACTGGATGTGGTTGCATTCCAATCAGCGTGTTTCATCCATCGGAAAGTCTCAAAAAAGATCATTCAGAACTCAAAGTAGCATTTCATGATGCAAATTTTATTTAGTGCAAAATTATCTAAAATTTAAAAATATAATTGAGGAAAATTTCTAATTCAAAGTTAAAACGAATTTTATTTATCAGGTTGCCTCCTGACAAGCACCTTTGTTTTACATTGATGGCTCGACGTGATATCTTAAACTTCATGATGGTTCCTTTAGATTGGAGAGATATATTGTTACTTCAGTGCTTATGTCGACTGTGGTGAAATATCTTTTCAAACGTTGACCATTTGCCACAAATTCACCCAACTTTTAGCTCCATAAAGAGAAAGCACCATGTGGGGAGATGCTTTTGACAATGTACGATCCAGACCAACGATAGCGGAGTTTCCTTGGGAATAACTTCAACCTTGAGTTGAATAGCAGAACTTAGTCTCCCACTTGTATGTGTTTGCTTTTCAAATGACCATCATGCCAAATTTTGGTGTGTTCTTTGTAGATTCGTGCATTCTCATAAGTTGTCATCCTGAGTTCGTCAAGCTCTTGGAGTTGCAGAATCCTGGCTTGGCCTGCTTCTTTCATATCAAAATTTAGTTGATTTATTGCCCACCATGCCTTGTGTTCCAGTTCGACTGGCAGATGGAAAGCCTTTCCATATATTAATCGAAAAGGTGTAGTCCCGAGGGGAGTTTTATAAGAAGTTTGATAGGCCCATAATGTGTCTTTGATTTTCACCGACCAATCTTTCTAATTGCGGCTTACTGTCTTTTCCAAGATACTCTTGAGTTGATGATTAGAAACCTCCACATATCCACTTGTCTGTGGATGGTAACATGAGGCTACCTTGTGAGTAACACCATACTTTCTTAGCAATGCTTCAAAGCTTCTTTCAAGAAAATGGGAACCTCCGTCGGATATCACCGTGTGTGGGACACCAAAATGGGGAAAAATAATATCCTTGAATAATTTGATGACTGGTTTGGAATCACTAGTGATGGTTGGTATGGATTCAACCCATTTTGAAACGTAGTCCACCGCCACTAGGATGTATGAAAATCCATGAGAAGATGGGAATGGACCCATGTAGTCCACCCCCCAAACATCGAATATATGTACTTCTTTCCATAGATTTAGTGGCATCTCATCTCTCTTTGTTATATTGCCAGATCTTTGACATTTGTCACATGATAAGACAAAGTCATAGGAATATTTGGATATGGTTGGCCAGAAGAATCCACATTGCAAAACCTTCAAGGCAATATTTTTAGAGCTCATATTTCCTCCCATTGGTCCTGAGTGACATTGTTCCAAAATAAGTTGAGCTTCTTCTTCGGCAATACATCGTCTATATAGACCATCAACACATAGTTTGAAAAGGTACAAATCATCCCAGTAGTATTGTTTCACATCATGCATAAATTTCTTCATTGCATTTCTGGTGCATTGAGGATGAATAACCCCAACAACAAGGTAGTTCACAAAATCTGAGTACCACGGTATAACTTCTGAGACTTTCATTAGTTGATCATCTAGAAGGGAATCATTAATCAGAATCTTCTCAGAATGCAGAGTGTGGATGCGACTGAGGTGATCTGCTACCAAATTTTCTGTACCCTTTTTATATCTTATCTCCAAATCAAATTCTTGCAATAGGAGAATCCATCTAATTAGCCCAGGTTTGGCATCTTTCTATTCCAGAAGGTAATGAATGGCAGCACGGTCTATGTAGACAATGACCTTTAAACCAATTAGGTAGGATCTGAACTTGTCAAAGCCATACATGACAGAAGTTCTTTCTCAGTAGTAGCATAATTCGTCTGAGTTTCATCGAGGGTCTTTGATGCATAATAGATCACATAATGTTTCTTTTCTATTTATTGGCCCAAGACAACACCTACAACATAATCGCTTGCATCACATATGATTTCAAAAGGGTGGTCCCAATCAGGAGCTCTAATGATGGGTGTGGTTGTAAGGGCATGCTTCAGTGTGTTGAAGATTTTAACACATTCTTCGTCAAAATTGAATTCAACATCCTTTAGTAACAAATTTGTCACTGTCTTGGTTATTTTTGAGAAGTCCTTTATAAACCGTCTATAGAATCCTACATGACCTAGGAATGCTAGAACTTCCTTTACATTGATAGGGACAAAGAGCTTGGAAATCACTTCAATCTTGGCCTTATCTACTTCAATACCTTGATTACTAACCCTATGACCCAGGACAATGCCTTCCTTTACCATGAAATGACATTTCTCCCAATTCACCACAAGATGTGCTTCTGCACATCGTTTCAGGACCAAGGAGAGGTGTATTAGACATGAATCGAATGAATCTCCATATACAGAAAAATCATCCATGAAGACTTCCATAATGGTTTTGGTAAGATCGGAAAATATGGCAGCCATGCAACGCTGGAAAGTTGTAGGTGCATTGCAGAGGCCAAACAACATTCTTCTGAATGTGTATGTTCTAAATGGGCAGGTGAAAGTGGTTTTCTCCTGGTCATTTGGATGTATAGGTATTTGATAGAATCCAGAGTAACCATCGAGATAATAGAAGTATTCTTGATGAGCCAGCCACTCTAATACTTGATCAAGAAAAGACATTGGAAAGTGATCATTTCGAGTTGCCTTGTTCAACTTCCTATAATCAATGCACATCCTCCACCCTGTGACTGTTCAGGTGGGGATGAGTTCATCATTTTCATTTTGTATTACAGTTGTTCCACCTTTATTTGGGACTACATGCACTGGGCTCACCCATGGTGAGTCTGATATTGGATAGATAATTCCAACGGTGAGCATTTTAATGACCTCTTTACGAACTACCTCCTTTATATTTGGATTCAGTTTCCGTTGATGTTTAATGGTTGGCTTGTGATCTTCCATCATACTGATCTTGTGCATACACAACGCTTGACTAACCCCAGTGAGGTCATTCATTTTTTAGCCAATCACTTTCTTCCTCTCCTTCAATTCATTCAGGACTTTATCTTCTTGTTCGGTCGTAAGATCAAAATTTATTATTACTGGACAAACCTTGAGGTCATCCAAAAACACATACTTCAGTCCCTCGGGCAAGGGCTTCATCTCTGGAGTTTCTATTTTTTCGCATGTTTCTCCAGTAGCTTCCACAACTTTGAGTTCTTCAGACGTGGCTTCAACATCTTCTTTTGCAGAGTCGAGGGATTTGATGCAATCCTTTACTTGTTCGTCAATAGGTTCATCAACTGATGGATCCATTAGAGCAACTTCTAATGGATCATCTGATTCATGATTATCTTGAGTCATAAGTGACATCTGCTCTATGCAATCAATCAGATAGACTTCTTCTTGCATACTTGGTCTTCTTGTGCTTTCAAAAACTTTAAATTCGAGCATTTCCTTGCCTAATCTAAGAAGCAAGGTTCCTACTTCAACATCAATAAGAACGCTTGCGGTGGTGAAGAACGGACGTCCAAAGATAAGAGGATATCTGGTGTCCTCTTTTATGTCCATGTTGACAAATTCACACGGAACATAGGAATCTTTTCCTACCTTGATAGGTACATCCTCAATAATTCCTAATGGGTGTTTATCGAATTATCTATGAGTTGTATGGTCATGCATGTTGGAAGAAGTTCAACAAACTCCAGTCTTGCAAAGGCTGAGTGGCATGATGGAGATGCTAGCACCAAGATCTACTAGTCCTTTCTTGCATGAAGAATCACCGATATGGCAGGAAATCCCAAAAGATGCTAGATCTTTCTATTTCTTTGGCATCTTACTCTAGATGATATCCGAAGTGGTTTTAGCTAACTTGACTATCTCATATTCTTCTGTTATATATTTTCTGGTGAGGAGTGACTTTAAGTATTTTGTCCAAGCTGGTATCTCAGGCAGTGCATCCAAAAAGGGTATATCAACATGAAGTTTCTTCATAGCTTCTTTAAACTTATTGAACTGAGTATCAAGCTTGGTTTGCCTTAAATGAGCAGGGAAAGGAATACGAGGCTTGTATACAGGGATATCAGGTTCTGGTGTTTCTGTTTCTTCATCAATAGGTTTCTCAAGACTTTCCCTGTCTGTCTTATCAGTAATTACTCATTCTTTCGGTTGAGACTTCAGTGTTGTTGAGTCTTGGACAATCACAGGTTCATCTTCATCTATAAAAACCACAGGTGTCTTAGTAGGAGGATCAGAATAGTCTTTTCCTAATCTGGTGGTGACCGCCTTCAATTGATTAGGATGCTTAGGATTATTCTCGGGTTGGCCAGCAAAAACCCCAACTGGTGGCTTGATGTTAGCTGCAAGTTGAGCTAGTTGGGATTCAATAGCCTTCTGCTGAGCTTGTTGGTTAGCTATCATAGTTTACTGAGTTTGTAACATCTTTTCAATGGTTGATAGCTTGTCATCAGGTCATATGGGACTTGCTTCTTGTCCTTGTTGTTGATAAGGAACTTGGTTAAGACTTTGGTACTGGGAATTATTTTGATAATTATTGAAGTTCCTATTTTGGAAGTTTCCCTTGAAATTTCCTTGATTTCCAAAATTCTGTTGTTGATTGTATTGGAATCCTGGTGGGCCTTGTGGCTAATAGTTTGAACCAAGTTGATGTGAGTTTACTGCTCTAGAGGGGTTTCCATATTGAAATCCTGGATGATTCCTATTCCGATTCAGATTGTAGTAACTTTGACCAGGGATGGTATTAACATCATTAAGATTTTCCATTTGACCATTATCTCCTTGTCCACATACGTTGCTTAGAACAACATCGTAAGGAACATTACATGCTAATGTGGAATGATCATTACTTTTACATGCTTCATAGAACAATGAAGCTGACTTGATCTGTTCTTTTTGTCAAGTGGGCGAATGTCCTCTTCCAATAGCAGCAAGAGATGATTCAATATGGACTTTCTTGGCAACTAAGAGTTTTAGGGTTTCAGTGGTAGACTTCTACTCGGGAGTAGCTTCAGCCATAGCTACTTTCAAGACTCCTTTACCTACACATCTACACCAATTGGCTTGATTTTCTACTCCAAGGGTGACGACCCTCCATGCGCTGTCATAACATTGATGCATGAAGTTTCCTCCAGATGAGGAGTCTAAGAATCTCTAGATATCATCGTCCACACCCCTATAGAAAATTTCGATGAGTTGATTCTTAGGAATTCTATGGTGTGGACACTTGTGTAGAAGCTCTTTGTATCTATCCCATGCTTCAGCAAGAGTTTCTCCAAGGACTTGGGTGAAATTCATTATCCTTCCCCAAATTTCATAGGTGAGAGAGGGAGGGTAGAACTTTTCCAAAAATACATTTTGAAGTTGTTCCCAAGTCGTGATGGGTTTACTTTGTAATGAATTGTACCAACTTATTGCTCTATCAGCAAGTGAATACTTGAAGAGACGAAGTCTAATGGCATCATCAGATACTCCATTTTGTTTTTTCATAGCACATAGAACAATAAACCTCAAAAGATGCTCCTGACTATCCTCTCCTTGTTTTCCATAGAAAGGGTTGTTTTGAAGCAATGTGATCCAATGTTCCCTAATCTCAAAATTGGCAGCATTGATGGGAGGAGGTTGCACTGGATGATGAACATTAGCAGCTTTGGGGATCGAGAATTCTCTAAGATCCTTTTGTAGTTCTGCTGCTTGTACCGCTGCTTTTGCTGCTTGAATTTCTTCTTGAACTGTGGCTCTAGCTTCTTGCATGAATCTTTCTCTCTATGCATTAAGGGCTTGAGTCACCCTTCGAGCTATCTCCTCTTCTTGAGACATTCTTTCTTGGTTCTCACTGTTTTGACGGTGGGAGGTTATGTCAATCTCTTGATCAAACCTGGCAGTGAGTTTGGGACTGTTCAGGCAGTGCATGCACTAATCTTTCTGAAGTACCTGAAAATAGAAGGATTTTGAAAATGAGATCTATAAAGTAGAGTCAAAGTCAAGCAGATGATTGATTGTATCAAAAGAAAAACAAAATCCTAAATTATCCTTAAAAAACTAGATTTGACTAACTGATTATGTTGTCCCCGGGAATGACGCTAGAATTTGACGTGGCAAATATTGCACTAAAAAATTCACTCAGGGTTGAAATCCCTGAGCTTTTACCAAAACCTTGTACAATAATATCACCCGCAAGTGGATGGGTCTTATCACAGTATAGTTGAGGATCAAATCCCAAGAGACAATGTTTTTAAGAATCTTTGTTAATCGAATCTCGCTCAAGTAAGACTAATATTTAAAACGATCAATTTGGTTGAAGTTAATTAAACTAAATGCAAGAAAGTAAAAGCTGAATTAAAGTTGGATTTATATCAATGATTTGGAATCATTGGGATGGTATTGGGTTTCACAACCACTACACATGCAAACACATCCAAACATCAAATATCCAGGCAAGATATAACTATCCAAACCGAGTTGCTGCAAAACCCCCCATACGGGTGTTAGGTTCGTGTAAGCATCACCTTAGGCATTAGATGTCTCATCACCATCTGGATCACTTACTTACGACTTCGAAGATATAGAAATCAAACGAAGGTTGTGGCCCCCCTATACAGGTGTTAGGAACACAGAAGCACCACCGAAGGTTCGATGGCTCATCCCCTCGCGAATCATACACTTATGACCTCGAAGAAATCCCATTCTATTTCTAGTTTGGGAGTCAACCACATTAATCGATATGTAAGCAGGCGATTAATATATGAGCAAACATTGACGATTAACAAGAAGATACAAAAATACAACTAAGGTTGTGAACCCCTATACAAGCATTAGGTGCACAGAAGCGTCACCAAAGGCTAGAAGGCTCGTCCCCTCATGGATCATACACTAATGACCTCAAGGAATCCCATTCTATTTCTAGTTTGGGAGTCACCTTGTTAAACGACATTCAAACCTACATATAGAAGTTCTCACAACATAGGAAGAACAAAGATGAAAGCAAGCAAATAATCTAACTACGAACATAACAATTAACGATGAAATGAAAAGTTATATACATTGCCATGGAAAGTTCAACAAAAGAACATGATTGCATGGGCAACGAGGCTAGTCCCCACACCCCAACAAAAGTGGACTACTCGCTCATGATGTGAGAACCAAGAAGAATAAGAAAAATAGAGAAATCTACCATGAGTACGGTGTAGAAGGTAGTCGCAGATCGGTGAAGATGATGCGGTCTTCGACGTCATGTTGGAGCAGATCTAGACGTGAAACGGGAGATGCCAAGACAGACCAGACCGTCTCTCTTGCTCCATCTTCCTTCTTTTCTCGGTCTCCTTGATTGCAACACAGGCGGTAGCTGGAGTGAAACTGGCGTGGATGGAACTGGATCTCGATCGGACCTGTGTACAGGCAGCCTGTCGGCGTCCCTGAACCGATGCCAAAATAAGAACCCTACTGGTCCTATTTATAGGCACAGATCTAGCCCTCAATCTTTTGGTGTGAGTCCAAATGGTTTTGGTTAAAATCTATTTCAAACGGTTTGGTTACAAACCCAATTTATCAAACGGTTTGGTATTTTATTCAGTTTGCATGTATGGGCATCAAACAATCTTCATGTTAACAACAGCAAATGGTTTGGAAATTGTTTAATTATCAAAAAATCTTCATGTATCCAACAAATGGTCATCATGCTTTAATCGGTTTGCATTGTATGTAATCCAACCAATTTTCCCTCGTTCAGTTTTGTGTGCATTTTCTCATTCAATCTTGGGTCAACTGTTGTCCAAACGATCTGCATGGTTATCGCACTCCATTTGGTTTGCATGTAAACAAGTGACCAAACTGTCTTCACGCTATGATCATTCGGTCTTCAAGTTCTGCTTTTCATTCGGTTTTGCACATGCATGTGATCATTCAGCCATTCAAGCAAACGATATCGTGCTAGGTTGTATTGACAAATGGTCTTGGTGTTCATCTCATTTGGTCTTCGTGCATTGCATGCTGCTCAACGTTCTTCATGTGGACAGCAAACGGTTTGCTCCATGCATGTGCACAACAAACGGTCTTTGCAGCATTGCTTCAAACGGTCTTGTAGTGATGTTTCTCAAATGGTTTGGCAGATTGCAACTTTATCAAACGGTCTCACTTGCTTTCCACTTTAATAAATGGTCAAGCATCCTGGTTTGAATTTTTGAATCGGTCTTCATGAATGCATGCAAAATGATCTATCAAACCGTTTGTTGTAATGTGATTCATTAAACAATCTTAAATGGATTAGCTCACACGGTTTCATGCATGCATTGTTATCCAAACAGTTTGCATGCTCCAACAGAAAACAATCTTCACATGGGCCTCCATTCGGTCTTCACTTCTTGCACAACAAATGGTCTTCCACCAGTTTAAGCAAACAATCTCATTCTTCAGTAATTAGCAAATGGTCTTGCATTCCTTCATTCGGTCTTCACATGTATTGCGTTCAAACAGTTTTGATGCATGCAATCCTCATGCACATGGGTCTTCCAAACGATTTGGTGTTGCATTCTCCAATCGATCTCGGACGCTGGACGATCAAACGGTTTCGCAACTGTGGAAAATGGTCTCGCAGACTGGTACTCCTCAAACGGTCTCATAGACCAGTATTACTCAAACAGTCTCATAGATTGGTATTACTCAAACGGTCTCGCAGACCGGTATTACTCAAATGATCTCGATATTCCCAACTCCAAATGGTTTTGAGGTGAGAATGTCCATTCGGTCTTGAGACCATATGGATGAAACTGAATGGATGAAACCATTTAGTGAAACTGAAAGGATGAAACCGTTTGGTGAAACCGAATGGATGAAACTGTTCGGCCAGGACCCAATGGTTGAAACCCAGGATGAGAAAGGTGGGTCCCACTCAAAATGGTTTGATTGTTCAACCTCGTCAAGACCTGCATCAAATTAACATAAATTTAGTTAAAATCATGATAATTGGATCAATTAAATAATTTTGCACATTTTGTTATTTAGTAAGTGAAATTAAAAGCATTGAGTCGAATTTGACCCAAGATGGTAATTGAAATCCTACTGAATATGCATTCATCATCATGTGAGATAAAAAGATTGTCCATTTGAGATTGTTGTTTTAAGACATTGTTTTAAACATGAGATTTAGGGAACAATGAACAATCTGTGAGTCATGATTAGAATCTTAAAGAATAAATATTTCAAAAATTTAGAATTAGCAAAGCATGTAGGAATCTTGAACATTGTAAAACAAGCAACCCAGAGATGCACATGTAGAAGATAAATTGCTCATCTTTATCCCACAAGTTTAGATTTGATTTTATGTCCTCGCTGAAGCATAGTTTTATAGGAAGCGTTGGTCGTTTTCATCTATCTAGCATTATGGTGCTCATTGTGGGGGTAACCAAGGTTGTATGGATATTGGTACTGCTCCCAATTCACCTCATGACTATGATGTTCGTAACTAGTCATGCGTTCTAGGGTAGGGAGTATTTTCAAGGCCTTTGGAAGTCCAGTTTAATGTGTGTTGGTCCATTTAATGGAACACCCACACCACTTTTAGGATCCCACCTGAGTGTTGGCACCCTTTTCATGACACATGCATTTATTAGTGTGCATTTTGCAATTATAATGTTTTAATAATTTTGAAACAATATCACAATAATAATGCATGTAAGATAAATTATTAACATATGAGGAAACATCATGCAATTATTATGAGCAAGAAAAACCTTGCTTAAGATGAAGCTATCTCTCATTCTTTTATCTCTTTCCTTGTATTATTTTTATAATGTATTTTTAATTTAAAACAAATTAAAATAATTAAAAAAGGGAATTGTGAGAAAAAAAGGAGATAAGTGGAGGATAACCCAAAAACTGAAGAGGAAGTAAACCTTGGAAGGGAAGAAAAAGTAAACCATAAACCAGCGATCGTTAGAAAATGTGGCAGTTGTCATATTGCCAAAAAGTGAAGCCATAGGAAAACCAAGGTGATGAAAGGAATTTTTTTTTCTGATGGAGCATAGGATTCCTCAAGAGCAACTAAGATCTAGGATATGAGAAGGCATAAGTAAAGAAAAAGGTAACAAAAAATGATATTTGTTGGTAGAATGCAATGATTTGCATGGTTCTTTTCAAGGGAAATAACTTTTTGAAATTAGAATTGTTACAGATTCTGATAGGTTGATTTGTTGTTAATTTTTTTATGGAAAACTTTGGATTGTGGAAATAATAGAAAATTTTAAAAGAAGCACAACTTGTATCGTCTTTTTCCCCAGCAGAGTCGCCAAACTGTTGCACCTGGCCCAAAAATTTCATGGATCATAAGATCGTGGAAAAAACAACAAATCAAAAAGGAAATGATAAATTAATAAAGCTTGAAGTTTCCATCCAATTTTATTCATAAATAAGGAAAAATGGAGGTCAACTTTTAAATCGGTAGGAAAATACAAAAAAAATAGATTTTGACTCCACCCAAGCGCTAAGAAAAGTATTCATTAGTTTAGAGGCTAGACTCAACAATCTTGTTATGAGTGGGGAAGGTGTTAGCAACCCCATGTTACCCAATAATGGTATTGGAACCTTCTTAATCATCTCTGGTGAAAACAATGGGGATCAAGCTTATTGTAAGAGAAAAGAATGGAAGATAGAAAAATTGTTTTTTTGGTATACTTTCAGGGCTGTAGATAGTCATGGCTTTCCTATCTTAGCCCTAAAGCTTCTAGATTTTAGGTATTTTGTGGTCCCAATCACCTTGGGACTTCCCACAATGGAGATCCATCGTTGGTAGTGGGGACGATGCATAGGAAGAGAGAGAGAGGTGAGAGAGAGATTCTATAGAGTAAGATCTAGATCTTTAAAGTAGTGCACATTTATGAACATTTATGAATAAAAAAGGTCACAAAAAGCAACAATTTTGATATGGATATAATAATTATTGAGAAGCCTACCATAGTTAACATATCAGTTGGTGTCAAAGGGAGTATCCTCTTATCACATGCAACAAATAAAAGAGGGAGGTAGTTTTCTCTCTAAATTTAGGAGACACAAAAGGGGCCTAGAATACAGATGGTGTAGGGCTCAATTTAATGGTGGATTTTAGAATTCAGGGTTTCTAACTAGAAGGTTTTAAATGAGGTGACAAATCACACGAATGATCCATGACTCTTAGCATGCGGATAACATATACCACATGGAACTGTCATTTTTCTCTAATTCGTGGGTAGCCCTAGTTTGGATAATGTTGATTTTCTATTATGATGGCTATTTTAGGAATGTTCTGGAGGAAATCAATGATAACACATATTTTTTAATAAAAGCAAATAAAACAAAAAAGGATATCATCCTTTATTATTATCTAAAAGATATGTAATTTTTTAGGAATGAAGGCAACAAAACTACCCATGGAGAAAAGGGAATATTTAATTTCATATAATTCAATTAGGAAAATTATGAACAAAGGCTTAATAAGAAAATTGCACTCAATTCTGGATAATATATTCTTTATGGAAAGCCTTGAACTAGTTTAAAGTGGTGATAATGGGTGTATTAAATAGCCAAAAATATGTGGTAAAATACAGAAACTATGAAAAAGGATAACATGCAGAGGATATGGAAAATAAATAAAGTGGGAAATTGGATAAAATATGAGAAAATGGAATGAACTCCATCATTAGCCAAATAATTAATATTAATTGCGATTTTCTACTTATTGAGGAAAAATGGGGTGTCAACCGAAGTAAAGCATACCTTGGAGCAAGTGAACTAGTTTGAAGGACTTGACTAAATCCTAAAAAAAGAACTGCAAATAGTCTTGAAATATAAGTAAAGGGGATTGATTAAAATCAGTAAGACCTATTTGTATGAGTGTTGAAGGTTGTATGTTTAACTTAATATACACAATATCTCATTCAATTTTTATTTTCAACATTTTAAAAGTGTATGCAAGTTCATCACCATGTTTAATAATACATAATAAATCTTACCTTTCTTAGGGATAATCATGCTAAACATGTTTAGGGATTTCAATATTAGGATTCCATGGTCTTCATAGGGAAATTGTACGATTTGTTAAGATCTAATAAATACCAATCAAAAACATCCATATTATACTACTTATTATGTCATAAATATGTCACAAGTAGACAAGAATGGACAAGATGATATTTAGTGTTAGAAGGCATCATGAGTTACTATCATGAGTCAAAATATAGTTTCAAGCATGATTAGATCAAGATCGAACCAACAAGTTCTGTAAGTATTTATAAAAGAATTGAAGCAGCCAATTCAAGAGGATTAATAAGTCTTCAAATTGATTTAGGTCATGGAACCATTTCTATTAGGATCCTTATATTTATAAATTGCAATGGTATATTTACATGTTACATTTGGACTAAGGGTCGAATTTCTACATTTTGTGATGATTTTGGCATTTTCTAAAAATTCTCTGAGAAAGGGAAGATAAATACCAAAATTGAAAAAGGTGAGCTATTGGATTCTAATCCACCATGGGCCATGCTCGATGTAGTGGAGGGTGGTGATCTGCTTCACTCATGTACGTCAATACTGGGCTAGCCATATCTATGCCCATAGGGTTGGAATGGACAAGAGTGGCATAGAGCAAGGAATCATGACAAAGAGCACGCCACTGATCTCTACCAAAAGTTGACCACGATCCTAATCTTATGTCCAAGAGAAGTCCCCTCCACTGACTGGTACGAGAAGAGAGGTGAGAGATGGTGAGTACGTGCAGCTATTAGATTACAATTTGATGTCTTATAGTGGTCGTCTTCCTTGAGCTATGGTAGAAGCAACATGTATGGATCTACTCTAGAAAGCTGAAGAAGGGTTCTCTAATGGTGGACGAGCAAGGAAAAAATAGTGAAAAGAAGGAAATGAGCTTTGTGGGTGGGTTCTACCCTTTTACTAGATTAATGGATGTCGAATGGGTCTAGGATAGGACATTATTGCTGCCTTGTCTTGCTCTAGATGAGGTGGTGAACAACCCCCTTACTGAGCACAACCTTATAATATGAGATATGGGGAAGCTCGTAAAAATATGAGGAGGGTGTAAAAAGTGTTGATTTCATATGAGAATCCCTAGACCAGCATGCTCACATGTATAACATGCAACATGGTCATTGTTATCATGTGCTAGGTTGGGAGATGATTTTCCAACCATCCAATTGTAGTAGAATTTGTGGATGACCGAATGGTAGTTGGAAAATCCCCCGACTCAGTGGGTATATCGAACACTCCAGTGCCTCGAGACAACCTTCCAAATCATGACTTGACCACTGACAAAAATGTCATATTAAGAAAAAAAAGGAGAAAGAGAGAAAATGGAAAAAAGGGGGTTAAAAAGGATTTTCTTGCAAAAAGAATATCTCTCAAGTTTGATTGTAATTAAATCTTCATCATAGGACTATATTACTCCCTATCATTATAGAAAAATTTTGGGATAAACGGTGTCAAAATATTTCAAGCGTAATTAATGCAATCAAGACTATACAAATGGGATTTAAATATGAATCTAATCAAAACTAGTGTAATTCTGAGCAATATGTGATAAAAAATACTCAAGATATGAAGGGAAATATTATAAAGTGAAAAGGCACATGTTTTGAGAATAGAAGTAGACATGGGTGAGGGAAAAATCTTACTTATTTAAAGTAAAGTCTACCAAGTTTGTTAGTTGCAAGTTGCAGGTTTGATACGTAGATGAAGACCTCAGAGGGAAGATTTACAGAAACAACTAAAAGATCTCCTTGATAGTTTTTTGATAGGACTGAACCTCTCCTCCACCAAATGAAAAATTATGAAAAAAAAACTTATAACTAAATTCTACTAACCCTAATCTATCGTCAAAAGGAGATAAATAGATGGAAAGATAGATAAATAGATATATAGATAATAAATAGATACATATATAGAAACATTGATATATAGAAAAATATTTTCAAGTTAAGAATGTATAAGGAACTATATACGATATTTTTTTAGTTGAAATTTTAAAATAGAAAATATTTTTGTTTCAATTGTGTATTTCAAAGATATTGTCTTTTAATTTTAATTCATATCTACATATGCATAGAAATTACTAGAAACAAGTTTGGGCTAGATGGGAAATGATGAAGAGAGGTTTTGGGCAGTCATGGTGAACTCACTAAAACTAGAAGGGGTGATGGACACCATGTCTATGGTGCTCATGAAAGGAGTGGTGCATAAGTAGTTGGAGATGATCATGAGCACTCAACAGTCGAAAACTATGATACTTCTCCCTTGAGAATTTGTGAAGTAGGATTGGATTTCATCTAGAGAATTTTACAGAGGGAATGAAACTCACTTCTCAAATGTATTATTCTTATACATCCTCATAGAATCAATTACATGAAATTCTAATTAGAAATATTCTCCAAGAATAATCAAATTCCACAACTCCATATAAAATGACATTGATAATTACTAAGTTTGCTAGGTCCTTCTGAGATACAATTGTAGCAATGCATCAAGATCCACCAATTTATTCTTATTTATGTATGATTTTATGACTATGAATCTATATGATGTTTTAACGATTCATGATCATGGTATTCATGAAGTATTCATTTCACTTGAGGCATATAATGCACTACACAAACCTATGTATTTTTTGTTATTATCAAACTATTTGGTAAGAACATTGAGTATCTCACACTCTATAACCGACTATACCTAATGTAGAAGCCTATTGGGATGTGTAGGGTTTATTAGTAAGGTATGAACCACTTCATCTATACATTATCTTACAAACAAGACTTTATTAATGACCAACTAGTGGTCCTTAGACATTTCTTGTTTCTTCCTAATGGTATTTCAATGGAATGGCTATTTCGTCCCATCCAGTTGAGTTCCATACATAATTATTACATGGATTCACATTATAGATCTCCCTTTACATCACTACAATCAGGTACAGACATTATTAGGGATGTCTTAGGAAATTATTTTAGACTTGACGATCATAGAAGATACTCTACTAGGAGTTGGTTCATAAGATTTGCAGCTAAATTCATAAATATCTTCTAATACAATCAATGGATATCATCATTGGATCCATACATCATATTGAATACGAAAATCTACCAATGTTCTAGAAGAGGTATGGGACAAAGGGGAACTACCATAAACATTGTCCAAAATTTCCTATTGACATTGATAAATACAATTTCTATAGATGAATGAGTGCACTAAGTCTAGGAAAAAAAGATGGTAAACATTCTATGGTAAGTACATCCTTACTAGGCTCCCTATTCACAATAGTGACAAAGTTTAGTAAAAAAATAACAACCCTAAGAAGAACAACCATTATGATACTTTTAATGATTCAGAGGCAATAGAATATGAAGAACGTACAACCTTAAAAAATGATACACCAAGACTTGGAAAAACATTTCCTACCACAAAAATATGGAAGGAATAGGAAACAATTTCCACATGATAATATTAATGGTTTAATTGTTTAGAATAATGTCAAGTAATAATCTTGAAGGTGATAATATCATTGTTGTACATGAATTTGATGAATCATGATCATTTACTTACAAGGGAAAAACTTCACAATGTATTATAAATTAAAAACCAATCTATGTACCAATCTACTCCAACAACGAGGAAGATTGGTTGGGCGAATAGAAGCACAATCGCTAAGATGAAAACAATATTGAATGTCACTCATGCACAAGAGAGGAAACAAGTAGAAATTTTATTAGAGACTGGGATTATTGATGTCTAAGAACATTGATTTCAGCAAACTTTTACTATTTCAAGAAACTTCATAGGATAATTGGAACTCGACAAAAACATTTACTTTTATCATGATAATTGGAACTCTATGGATGATTTACTAAATCATTAAACTATTCCATACCTATCAAAACTAAATGAAATCAACATCCACAAAGATGGTACAAAAACAAAGAACAGCTACTTACTCATATTGAACAAGAACGTCCATATCTGGAAACAAATTATTCTACTAATTTAGCTAAACTCTGTAATTTCCTATAGAAAATATATGAAGATATTCTTGGTATTGATGAGGAAATTTTTAAAAAGAATTTCCATTTAGACTAGTTAAGAAACTATGGTAACAAAACACATTTATCACATTATTATGTCAAAGGTCGTAGATGCCAAAATGATATAACTACATTACAGAAATGACCAAGGATAGTGGATTAATGATTTGGTGGAATTATAAACTCTTATGCAACAACATTTCAAAAACCAATTTTGCTTATGTAATAAAAATAGTTTTTTGGAGATGGATTTAGTTCCTTGTACATTGTTGCCTCTAACTAATATACAAATAACAAACTCAAAGTTGTTTCCTACTATATATGAATTCTCCAACTTGTAAATATGATGGGGAAGTATAAAGAAAGTAATCATATGGTGTAGATGCTGAGTTTATGTGGTTTAGTTGGTAAATTATTAAAGATTTTATGATAAAGACGATACAATGTGCACTACAAGGACTCCCTCTGTAAAATGAACTATGTAATTCCATTGTAGCTCTAATCCCTACGAAGAAGAATCCAACTACATCAAAAGTCTAAATACAATATATCTAAGTACTACTTGATTGAATCCAATCTCAAAATTAGCTACAAATCACTTGAAGACACATATGTCAAAATTTATATGCATAACACAAAGTAGTTTTGTGCATGGGTTCAAAATGTTGAACTATAATAAAAAAAGATTTAGTACATAAAATGCATAAACAAGGTTCTTCTCCTTTCATGGCTATCAAAGTGTACCTTGAAAAAGTGTATAGTCATATATCATGGAATTCATGAAACAATAGTAAAGGCATCAATACCTTCTACAACTATAAAATACATTATAAACTTCATATAAAAAGGTATAATCAAAATTTTATGTAATGGTGACGAATTAAAGAGTTTCAAGATTCAAGAGGTACTGGATAAGTAGAACCATGTCTCCATATTTATATTTCATATGTCTCAACAGTCCAAGTCAGTGAACTAAAGATAAGGTTTTTGAAGGAAATTGGAATTTGGTAAAGTTTTCTCAACTGAGGCCATCTATTTCACATGTGGCTTTTGCAAATGAAATAAATATCTTTAGAAGAGCGGATGTTCAACATGTTGATCTCAAAATGGATTGTTTAATCTTTTTTTTAAGGCATCAGGTAAATACATTTTATGGGAAAAGATGGTGGAATATTTTCATTCTTTTGTTACTATCGCTTCAAGGAACACCATTTGTAAAAAAATTGTCATAAAAAAGATTGAGAATATGGGCAAATGTTTAGGGATTTTGATTGTACATGTGTACTGAACTAGACCCCAGAATCCTACCCTATTCCAAGATTCGAAGGATTGGGAGGTTAGTCCCTAAGATTTGACCAAACAAGGATAAAAAATAAAATACATTTACATAATAATTTAATTATGTGCCAACATGCATATAAAATCATGAATTATATTACATATATTCCCTTTACTAACATAACAACTATATAAAAATGAATAATATGCTTTGGAGTAGCAATTGGTAATTTCAAGTCCATAAATATTAATATTGTCATATAATTTAAGTAAAATAGGATTAATGGATTAAATATGTTAATTGAGTAAAAGGTGGATTTTCGTGCATGGTTATAGTACATAACACTTATTGTAACAATGACTCTATTAAGTATATGTTGATGATAAATATATAATATTTTGGTACAAAAAATTGTAATGTGTCAAAAATACTAATGGGTTCCATAATTCATATAAGGAAATACCAAAAGTAAAATATAATGGTAAAAACATGTTCATTGGGTCCTAGTTTTGTTAGATACCAAGTTTCACATTATTTGCATAATAATAGCAACTAGCTTAGTTCCATCTAGAGAAGAAAATAGGAGGAAAAGTGAAAAGTTTTAAATACCTTACTAAATGTCTTCACAAGCGGAAATAAACCTTAAATTCGAAATCTACATACCAAAATTACCCTAGTGTATTTAGGAGAGATAACTTATATTAATTCCCAAAATGTAAATGATATGTTAAACAACCACAAAAGGAAAAATTAATTATAAAATTATATTCTTCATGTTTAGGTTTGCTTGTAGGCTATGTTTCTTCTTATTGGAGAGTTTCTAGATGCCTCATATTCACAACGGAAAGAGAATATAGGATATAATCTAAAATTATAAAATAAAATACTAGGATTCTTCAAAAGTAGAAACTAATGCCAAAATTGGAATCTACATGTCTTAATTAGCCTACTTGCAAAATTTCACTTTACTTGGACTTTGTTTTCTCACCCAATTTGACTAGTAAAGAAATAGAACTATTGACACCTAACTTTAGGCAATATCAAATTTGAAATACACATTAATGTCACTTGCCCTTTTTGTTTTTGCACGGATCATCAACCTTCATATGATCAGTGCATTGTCTTCAACCTTGCACCCAAAATAGAAACATGCCACTTGTTTTTGTGAGTGATAAAATCAGGATTTCTCCCTCCATACTCCAAGAAACTCCTCAAAATCCTTTCCATTGAATTCAAAATGATGCATATTTCTAGCCCTAGATCTAACCCTATCTCTCAATTTTGGGTTTTTCCCAAATTCACACTCATTCTTTTCGAAGCTTCCTCACACCAGGCATATAAACCATAACATATGTATGTGGAATCATATCCGCCGACTTCACCACATCTCTGGGAATATTTCTATCACTTTAATTGTTCTCCTACCCTCTCATATTGACTATGGAAGGCCAATAACCAATTCACAATGCCGACTCTCGTTCTCCCTCCTGGCATTGTGTTGAGCAAAATTGTGCCTAGGGTATGTTTGCTGGCCCCCTATAGTTGGATTATGTATCTTCAGTATCATGATACATATATTATGAATGAATTTTCTATCATTCCTTTTGCAAAATATTTATAGTGGTGTTTGATATATGGGATGTTCCTTTTTATTTGATTTAGTACGGAGTGGATCCCATCTCAGGTTCCACTCCTTACAATTATTTTATCAGAGCCATTAGTTGTCGATTATCTAACTATTTCAATGTTATCTCCCTTAGGATTATTACCTTTTTCGTAGGTTACTTACACCTATGATAACACTCTATTTTACATACTTTTTGTGTATATTTTACAACACTTTTAGTATATATTTTGTTAGCTTTTCACATAATTTTTCTACCTTTTTGACTAAAGCCTCACTTACATGTTTTCAGATATATTCAAAACCTAGGTCGTGCTCCTCGACCACGACTGAGACCCTCATTTCCCTTAACTGTGACCGTGGACCACTTATATCTGAATTGCGATTGCAGTTTTGGAATTCTCTACAGGTCGAGGTCATCAAGCGTCATAGATGGATCGCGACTAGTTTATAGACCGCGATCAACACTCAACTGTGACCTCAAGGATGGTCGTGATCGGAACATGCGCCCCAAAGGTAGACTAGGGGTCGTGGTATAGACATAGATCACGATTGACAAGGACCACAATCAGCTTGGAAACTGCAGTCACTGATGAGTTCTTACAAACTACAACTGAGTGGGAAGACCTCAACCTCGACTGCTCGGACACAATGTACAAGAAGAACCTTGATCGCGGTCGTCACCAGGCTGTGACTAAGCTCAACCGTGGTGAAAGATGAAAAAAGAGCAGACCGTGACCGCAGTCTCACCCCTCACTAAAACCAAGACTGTGACCGTGATATAAGCCTAAGTCAGTGGTATGTGCCTATAAATAGCACACCCACATGTATTGTCAAATCATCATATCATAGATCAGATCCTGAGGACCACAAAGTGGTTTTGTGTTCCATATTCATCTCAGACCATCCCATCCATCAGACTTGGATCTCCAAAGGTCGAAGCTGAGGAGAGAGAAGATTGAAGACTCCTTCTTCGAGAGAAGAAGACCGCCCCTGCCATCCACATGTTAGATCCATATCTGAAGAAGTATTGTGTTGTATCACGTCTCTTCTCTCTAGATCTATCATTTCCATCTCGTTGTACTTCTCTCCTCTCTTTGTGGGTCTTCATGTACTCATCTTTCTATAACGATGTTATGTTGTCTACAAGCATGAGTGGCTAAATACCTTAACTCAGGTTGGGAGTAGACACTAAGGCTCTCCCAACATGTATAGTGTCTCTTTATGTTGAATATACGTACTCTTATCAAGATTATCTCCATGCACCTATTTTAATGCTTCACTTATATGCTTAGCTACCATCATGTGATGTTTGATTATTCATATCTCGAGAGAGTAATATCGCTTTATCTTGTGTCATGGAGTAGTATGAATGCACGAGAGTGTTGCAAATACTAAGGATTTAAAACCATATGTTGTGTTGCAAGGGTTTATGTGTGGTCACCTCGAGAGAGGGACTACCCTTAGACTTAGATCTATCCTCATTTTAAGAAAGAGTGGAATAGACACTTTTGGTGGTTGGTTGTAATCTTGGTAAGTGTATGCGTGAGAAAGAGATGATGTTGCATGTTGGTGAGATGCTTTAGTAGGTGAACCTCAGCCTGAGTTTCCTCCCATATACTTGTTTCCTCTCATTTATTTTTCTTCCATTGTTTCTTTTTTTATTCTTGACCTTCTTTAGTTTGTGTGCTATCGTTCCTAAGGGAATGCCCCTTTTATATACCCTCTTTGGATGGAGTATATGAGTGATAGACTCTGTGCGCTTAACACTGCCAACCTTGTCCATGTGCTCGACCGCGATCGCTACATCAGACCTTGTTTATCATTGTGAGGGCCTAAGAGTCGGGTTATCTCTTTAAAAGACTGACTACTCTGAATCCACTCCTTTTGGACATGCGATTTAGGCCGGTCAACTTTTTGGTGTTATTGTCAGGGACAAGGCAAAATGACATTGTTAAGAACCTGAGTCCGCTTACTATACTCCAGTGCCACAAGCATAGCAATAAGCTTGACAACACTGTTACTTTAAGCTTGCTACCCTTAGTTTGTATAAAATAGTTCATTTTGACACGTCCAGTTTGCTAACTCGACTGTACGATCTATTCGTGGACCCAGGAAGAAGCAACTTGTTCGAATTTACTCCTTTTCACCATGCCGCATCACATGGATGTTACCCTTTCAGGAGATGAGTGGAACACAAGGAATGAGCACCAACCACCTACACTAGGCACGGATGAAGATAGAGATGGTCGTTACAATGATGCTCATTAATATGAAGAACATGAGGAAGAACAAGAAGAGCAACAAGATGATGATCGTTATGAAGATGATCATCACTATGAGGAACGTTATCATCACCGCATGCATAGAAGAAACAATAACAACCGTAAATGAAAAGCTGATAGGAATCATAACCATAGGGACAGTCATAGTGACGATGATGAGGAAGGGAAGACCCTTCGTGAGCTGGAAGCAATGAGGGCCAACAAGTCAAGATGTCTGATTGTTGTACTGAATTTAAACGCAACAAACTTTGAGCTAGCTGTCATATCTATGATCCGGAACAAACCTTTCTAAGGGAACTCAAGGGAGAATCTATACCACCATCTTGATTCTTTCAAGAACATTTGCGACACCATTAAGATGAGGGGTGTCCCACAAGAAGTGATTTATTGCAATGGTTTCAATTTCTCCTTGGAGGATAAGGCTCTCTCGTGGTATCTAAATCTTACCCACCAGTCTATAGATGGATGGAGACCCTTCGCAGATGCCTTCATCACTAAGTTTTATCCTACTGAGAGGACCATATGGAACATTCAGAAGATTACATCTTTTGCATAAAAGCCAGGAGAAAACCTGCATGAGGCATGTGAGCGTTACCAAGAATACTTGAGGGATTGCCTACATCATAACTACCGTAAGGGATTCCTGGCGACCACCTTCTATAATGGACTAAATCATACAGAGAGGACTTCTTTGAATGTTGCCACAGGCAGTGACTTCTTAGGGAAAAAGCCAAGAAGGACTAGGAAGATTATAGAAAACATGGCTACGCTTCAAGTAGGAGTATACTATGATAGGAATGATAGAGGTACATCAAATAAGATAGGATTTGAAGGAACATCCATTGAAGCCAAGGCTTTAGAAAATATAACAGCCCAAATCTAGAAAATAGCAATTGACGTCAAACAACTGAAAGATATTGGGGGCAAGGGAAAGAAGCACCCCAAAAAGGTGATGAAGTGTGTTACCTATGGTGAAGGAGGACACTGAGTCGATAACTATATCTACACCATACCTGAACAGAGTGAAGACAATGAAAGCGAAGAAGAGTCTATGCAGAATGTTTCCTATGCCAACTTCAAGAGGCCAGATCATCTTGGTTTCAGCTATGGAAACAAGGATGTGGCCGAGAATTCACATCAACTGGGGAACTCACAAAAGCCACCACCAGTATTCGAGAACAGGAGCGGACAAGCGTCGTATACTCGAACAACCAATTACCAGACAAACAAGAATAACTACTCAGCACAAGGCAGGAACCAAACTCGCCAAGGGGCATGACCAAGCCAAGGAATGATTCAAGGCCAAGGTCAAGGTCAAGAATAGGGGTTAGGAAAAGATAATACCCATCCAGACTTGGTAACTCAATTGTTCGATTTTGCTAAGAGGAAAGCTACTTTGAATGACCAACTAGCGCAAAGTGCCCTTGCCATTTCTGTCATCCTAACTACTATGCAAGTCCAGATGGCAGATAGGCAAACACATCAACGCCAGATCAACTAACAGCTCACGCAATTGGCTGAGTTAGTGAAGAATCCCTTAGGAAGACCCTATGAAACATAGAGACTGCAAAAATGTCTACCCTTTGATCAAGGAGGACGTTGATCAATTCTAGAATGGGAAATGACAAAGAGGAAGAAAAAGTTGAGGAACCCCAACAGGACAAGGAAGCTTCTTCCAAAAAGTCTGCTGATAGGGAGATGCCTATTAAAGAAAGCCATGAGAAAAGTGGAGGAGCTAGGGATCTTGATCCCGTTGAAGAAATATTTATGAAGAAAAGCCCATATGCACCAAGAATCCCATTTCCATACAAGCTTATCAAGGCCCACATAAAGAAAATATATGAAAAGTTCATGGAGGCAGTAAGGAAACTACATATAGATGTCCCATTTATGGATGCTTTGGAGGAAATGCCGACATACGCTAATTTTTTCAAGGACCTTATCACAAAGAGAAGGAGAGGAAACCACGTCGAAACGATACACCTGACAAACATGTCTAGTGCATTTGTTCAGGCTGAACTACCTACCAAGAAGAAAGACCTAGGGGCTTTTAAACATCCCTTTTTGCATTGGAGACAATGTCGAAAGGAAGGGATTGGCAGATTTGGGAGCCAACATAAGCCTGATGCCCCTGAGTTTAGTACAAAGATTGGTATTGACCGATATGGTAAAGACAAGTATGTGGATAGAACTAGCTGATCAAACTTTTAAGAGACCAGTGGGAATAGTGGAAGATGTCCCGATCCGTGTAGGCCAGTTCTTCATACCTTGTGATATTGTTGTGATAGATACTATGGAGGACCCGAAGTGTCCGATAATCTTTGGATGACCTTTTCTAGCTACTAGAAGAGCCCTGATAGATGTCGTAGAAGGTGTCATAACCCTCTGAGTCGGAAGTGACCACATTGACTGCAAAGTTAAGGATGCTATGAAGGGGCTATCTCTTTCTGAGTCAGTCTACTTCATGGACAACTATAACCAGTATTGTGAAGATATTCAAGAAGAGAAAGCCATTTTGGACCCACTTATGAGGGCCTTAAACAACCCAAATCCTTTGATAGAAGACCCAGAAGTGGTTGAGATACTAGATTATCTTAACCAAGGTGAAGAAAGTCTCAGCGATGACGAAGATGTGATAGAGACAGTGAAGTATGCTTCTTTGGAATAGTCAAATGAAGAGTTAGAAGCTCCAAAGCCAATGCCAGAACTAAAGCCACTACCAGAAGGGATGAAGTATGAGTTCCTGGATGAGGAAAGAAGGAATCTCGTCATCATCAATGCTAACCTCATAGAAGAACAGCGGGAAAGACTCCTGGAAGAGTTGAGAGAGCATACAAGAGCTATTGGATATTCTGTTGTGGATATCAAGGGACTAAATCTAGCTCTGTGCATGCACATGATAAACTTAGAAGAATCGGTAAGACTGTTGGTCCAACCTCAAAGGAAATTGAACTAAATGTTGAAGGAAGTAGTCAAGAAGGAGATATTGAAGGTACGTGATGTGGGAATCATATACCCAATAAGCGACAACAATTGGGTGAGCCCCATCCATGTAGTACCTAAGAAGGGTGGAATGATGGTGGTGAAGGGAGATAATGGTGACGAAGTCGCCACCAAAACTGTCAAAGGCTGGAGAATGTGTATTGATTATAGAAAGCTAAATTCAGCCACAAAGAAAGACCATTTTCCCTTACCATTTATTGACCAAGTTCTTGAAAGACTTGCCCACCATGATTACTTCTGCTTCTTAGATTGATATTCTAGATTCTATCAAGTCCCGATACAGCTGGACGATCAGGAGAAAATGATGTTTACATGCATCTATGACACATACGCATTTAGAAGAATGCCCTTCGGCTTATGCAATGATCCTGCAACCTTCAAGTGTTGCATGATTTCCATGTTTTCTAACTTCTTAAAAGATATAGTTGAAATGTTTATGGATGACTTCTCTATTTATGGAAAAGATTTCGATGCTTTCCTAAGAAATTTGTCATTGGTTCCACAAATATGCGAAGAGAAACATTTGGTCCTAAACTAGGAGAAGTGTCACTTTATGGTTCAAAGTGGTATTGTCCTGGGACACAAGGTCTCGAAGAAGGGCATTGACGTGGACCTTAGCAAGATCGAAGCCATCTCCAAACTCCCACCACCAAAATCTGTGATAGGAGTAAGAATTTTCCTAGGTCATGTTGGATATTATAGAAGGTTCATGAAGGACTTCTTGAAGATATCGAATCCCCATTCAAATTTGCTGATTAAGGACGTGGTGTTCGAGTTCGATGATGAGTGTTCAAAAGCCTTCGAAACCCTAAAAGAGGCTTTAACCTCTGCACCTATCTTGCAAGCTCCAAACTGGGAACTACCTTTTGAAATAATGTGTGAAACAAGTGACTATGCTATAGGTGCAGTCCTAGGGTAGAAGAAAGATCAGAAGCACCATGTCATATGTTATGCCAGTCGTACACTAGACAAATTCCAAGTGAACTACACTAATACTAAGAAGGAGATGTTAGCAATTTTTTTCGTGTTTGATAAATTTTGATCATACCTTATAGGAGCCAAGGTTAAGGTTTATACTAACCATGGGGCTATATGCTATCTCATGCAAAAGAAGGAAACAAAGCCAAGACTGCTAAGGTGGGCCATGTTGTTACAAGAATTTGATCATGAAATCATTGATAAGAAAGGAAAAGAAAATGTGGTCACAGACCACTTGTCTAGAATAATTTTTGATGAGGTGAATCAATTACCGGTGAATGACAATTATGCTGATGAAGCCCTGCTGATGGCTCAGTCCAACGAGGCAAGTCTGCCATGGTTTCCAGATATCTATAACTATCTCGCTTGTTGCCAACTTCCGCCAGACATAACATACAACCAAAAAAAGAAGCTCTTCTTCGGTGTTAAGAACTATTACTGGGACGACCCACTACTATTTAAGAGGTGTTCTGACAGTTTGTATTGAAGGTGTATACCAGAGGAGGAAGTCCCGTTGATCCTAAAATAATGCCATTCTTCACCGTATGGAGGACATCACAGTGGAGAAAGGACAGTTGCAAAAGTGTTTCAATCTGGGTTTTATTGGCCCACCATGTTCAAAGACACGGCATTTTTTGTCAAAGCTTGCAAGAAATGCCAACTTACTAGAAATATCAGTAAGAGGAGCAAGATGCCTATGGTAGACTGGGTAGAAGTAGAAATCTTTGATGTTTGGGGAATTGACTACATGGGTCCTTTCCCGTCATCAAAAGGATATCATTACATTTTAGTGGTTGTTGACTACATGTCAAAATGGGTAGAGGATGTAGCCACCCAAACTTGAGATTCTAAATCTATGAGCAAGCTATTCGAGAAAACCATTTTTTCCACACATTGGAGTGTCCCGCACTGTCATAAGCAATAGCAGATCACATTTTGGAGAAAAGCAATTTGAGGCGTTGTTAAAGAAGTATGGGGTAAAGCACAAAGTTGATACACCCTATCACTCTCAAACCTCAGGACAAGTAGATGTATCCAACCAAAAGATTAAACAAATTCTGGAGAAAATGGTCAGTCGTACTCGGAAGGACTGGCCCATGAAGCTTGAAAATGCTCTTTTGGCCTATAGGACAACTTATAAGACACCAATAGGCACGACGTCATATAGATTAATCTATGGATAGTCTTGCCATCTACCTTTGGAGCTCGAACATAAAGCCCTTTAGGCGATCAAGTTTCTGAATATGGACCTAGAGAAGGTCAGACATAAAAGATTCCTATAGCTATACGAGCTCGAGGAGATGAGATTGCATGTCTATGAAAATGCAATCATTAACAAACAAAGGACCAAGGTGTGGCATGACGCCCACCTAAAGAACACACATGTTCATAAAGGTGATAAAGTGCTCCTTTTCAATTCAAGCATTAGGCTGTTCCCTGGAAAGCTTAGAACTAGATGGTCAGGCACCTTCTCTGTGATGAAGATTTATCCATTAGGAATGATGGAGATTCAAGGAGAGAAAACTAGAATTTTCAAGTTCAATGACCATAGGGTAAAAAGATTTTACAAAGATGAGGCCTTTGTGTGAAGATCTGAGATCAATTTGGAGGAACCACATCAGCCAAAAGAAAAAAAGAATGAAGAGTTGCCACATCCAACTGCAGGACCCAAGGAGTGAAGATTTATGAAGTCTAGCTAAGAGACTTTAAAGCAAGCAGTTCTTGGGAGGCAACCCAAGTTTGTACCTTTTTCTTAAGCTTTGTTTTCTCTTCCCCTTTAGTTTTTTTTAGTTTTCTACTCTTTTAAGTGATGTACATATCCATCTTCTTTCGAGTAAGTGATTTAGCTAAGGAAAAAACCTTTGTTTTGATATGATCATGGTCTGGACCACAGTCGCAGTATAACCTTGCATAGCGCAAGACCATGACAAACGATACCCATGACTAGGCACCTCGACCGCGACCCAAGTTCGGCTTTGGAACAAACAAAACCACGACCGTGGTTGAGCTTCATTTGCACTATGACCGCACACTTTCCCTTTGTTTGTTTGGTCGTGGTTTCCATAGTATATATGTTCCTAAAACCCCACCTCTCACACTCTTCTCACTTCTAACTTCATTGAGTCTAAGATAAACCTTGAATCTCCACCCCGCCACGACCGATGACAAGCCACTGCAACAAAGCCGATTGCCACGCCCACCTTGTTCGATTCTACTGTCGTAACCACCGATAATGTAAAAAGAACCCCCCTCCCCCCCGCTACTCTTCTAATCACCGAAACACAGTGTCACCACCGATTTAGACCACCGCCTGAATTGATTTTTCCCGATTTGTCTCTCTCGACGGGTATTGGTCGTGTCGCCGATAGTTGTTTGTGGTTTCCCTATTTTCCCTAAACCGTCTTAGAGGTGGTGTTGCAACAACAACTAAAGAAACCCTAAAAACATCAGTAATGGACAAATGCCTGCTGGCGTAGCAAAGAGCAGATGAAAAGACATAGATAGGAATCAGAACAGTTGGAAAAAGAAAGACCGAGACTCACAGTGATCACCTTTACAACCGCGATTGTGGTGTGCTCGTAAACCCTAACCAAGCCATGGTATTCACTCCAAATACCAATTCCACCATGGGTCACGGTGTAGAACACAACTACTCGAGGTTGCGTTCCCCTTAACCACGACCTGGCCATGGCAAGAAAGAAGACCGCGACCGCGATCTTAACCGCAACTACAATCCCTACTCAGTAAACCGCGACTGCAACCTCCTTCAGAGATTGCGACCATGGTGTCCTCTGAGTTACTAAAGAGACCGGGGGTCGCGGTCCCTATGCACACTCTTGAACTTGACACTAAATAATTTACTGAATACCTATCATGTGCATGAAATACCTTCCCCAAATAATGGCAATAATGGTAGTCTTTGTTAAAATTAACTAGAAACTAATTCATTGAAAATCTACAGAATGTCTTCTCCACCAACCTGTGATTCCCTCTACCAAAAGGCAACATCCCTAAAGGAGGTAGAGAAGATAGTGGAGGATTTGACAACAACACTTAAGAGGAATACTTTTCTCCCAGAGGCCAAACGAGTTGAGGTGCAGCTAAGGTTAGAACAGTACCAAAGAATACTGGGGAACATGACAACGGAGGACTCTACTCATGAAACAGAACAAACTGAGCAGACAAAGACCTCCGAGTATCAACCTGGGGAGTCAGAGAGATGAGTCCAGGAGAAGAAGAGAAAGGCTGCACCGAAGGGGTCCCAGAGCAGCAAAAAGATAAAACCACTGGGTGTTGAGAAGCCAAGGGAACAAAAGACAAGCAAAGCCAAGGAAGTCATAGAGGAGACACCTGCACAATTCGAAGAACCCCCATTTGTGCCCAAGAACATCATGCACCAGTCTACCTACGACTGGATGTACCAAAACAAGGAGTTCTTCCCTACCCGTTACCTGGACGTAGATGATTTCAAAAAGATGGGAATCTATGACAGGACGATGAAATTCCTAGAAGGTGCAAACTTACGCACCTTATGCACACCAGAGGTGAAATCCTAAAAGACGATGACCACAGAATTCCTATCTTCACAAAAGAAGGTCGGTACCAGTAGTGAAACAAGAAGGGTAGGAGGAGGAGACTATAAACTACATGTGAGGCTAGGAGGCGAGTCTCACATAATCACAGAAGCAATGCTAAACAAAATATTTATGGAGATAGAGGAACACGCCAAAGCCTGCTCTGCCACCTCAAGAAAAAAAGAAGCGGTAACTTATGAGAGAGACCAGATGTGGGAAGAGTTGATTGGGGAGGAGGAGCACAACTCAAAGAACTCCAAGGCCTCACTGATCACATCGTGCTTTATTCACACAATGCAAAAGATCACTGCCTGCATGATCTATGTGATGTCATAAATAGGAATAGTTAGTAAAGGAGATATGTTACTCATCTGGTCAATGATCAATAGAAAGTTGGTTAATATCAGGAAGATACTAATCGAGTGTATATTAGTAGCAATAGGCGGGGATACAAAGAGGAACTTTACATACTGCATGGGAGGCCATATAACACAAATTTCCAAATACCTAATGGATGAAGGAGAGGTCTAGAAGTATAAAGAAATAGAGAGACAACAAAGAATAGACATCAAGTCCCTAATCAGCATGGGTATTCTGGTGCAGAAGGGGGAGAAGTTGTAGTTTAAGAAAAGTAGGTCAAAAAGACTCCTTCCCCTTCCTGAAATGGCATTCTATGATGCCCACAAGCTGCGGCCAACCCACGATGACATCAAAAAGATGTGCTCTGGGGCATTGTAGGCTAGCACGAGTACATATCCAATAGTTACAGCTGGAGAAATCAGTTCCCAGGCTACATTGAAAAAGGAAAAGAGCACAGTGCCAGGGAAGAACTTGGTAGTAGAGAAAAAGAAGATAGTAGAAACAACTGCTCCGCCTATCGCAAGGGAGAAAGCTACAAAACAAACCACCCCCACATCTCCACCTCTATAAAAGCTAGTGAGGATTTCAAAAACCATGCCTCTCGAGCCACACAAAGAAGTGCCTAGGATGGAGGCAAAAGTAGAGAAAAAGGGAGGCACAAAAACTGACTCGCAGCCTGACAAAGAACTAGAGGAAGAGCCAGAAGGACAAGGCTTTCAGGCCATACCAGATATAGAGATCGGCGGAGCAGAGATGGACCCATAAGACAAGCCAAAGGAGAAAGAACAAGGTCCATTGTCATTTCCCCCACAAGCTATGGTGCCAAGCTCATCCACGACATGCATGGAGCATCAGATGCACCAGCAACACCAACACGCACCTTCTTTCAGAGGTGCCTTAGGTACAAGGATTGTGTAATGTGGGAACACATGCATCAAACTGACACAATAAATACCACCATTTCTTCTTCTTTGTCTGTGCTAATGACGCAGGTACAAGCCCTTGATGAAAGGACAAAAGCACTCCCTGACTTTGTCCAAGAAGTTATAAACAACCAATGGATGATGATGGGAATGCTAAATAATATGAAGGATGAGATAAAAGATCTGCAAAAAGAGAGGCATGCCATCTGGGCCGAAAATGAGCACATGTGTCGGGGCTACAATGCAGCAATGGCTAACCTCCAAGAAGAGCGCCAGTGCTTAGAAGAAGACTGCCAGAAGCTCGAGAAGGAATGTAAAGAACTCGAGAACTGGTGGAAGAAGAAGAAGAAGACCAAGCGCTCAGCAAGCCTGGCGCACTCCTCAAACCCCTCCAGCCACGACGACAATGACGACGAAAACATTGAAGGAACGGGCACGAGAGCGGGCACGCTAAAAGAAGGAAGTTCCAAC
Source organism: Alisma plantago-aquatica (assembly GCA_963693085.1). Classification (NCBI taxonomy): domain Eukaryota; kingdom Viridiplantae; phylum Streptophyta; class Magnoliopsida; order Alismatales; family Alismataceae; genus Alisma; species Alisma plantago-aquatica. The sequence continues at coordinate 169,584,539 of OY856409.1, forward strand.
ACAAAGATGACACCAACAACTGAGCCAAGGAGAAATGAGCCACCACAACAGTCGAGCTCCCCCAAAGACAAACAAACAAAGAAAAATGCGACATTGTCAAGGGAGCTTGATCTAAATTGCAATCCTGAAGAAGTTCAAGAAGAAGTTGCTGAAGATGGTGGGAAACTAGTAGAGCATCAATTCTCCCTGCCTACATATGCATTGACGCTAGAAGAGTAGATTGCTACTGCTCATCATGAAGAAGTGGTCGCTAAACTCAGCGCAATAGGAGCGGTAGAGCTTGATAGAATGCTAGCTGAGTTGGGGGTCGGACTCAAGGAGAGTAGTGAATTCCTCCTATTCCAACCACATCACGAGCATACCAACTATCTCTACGACGGGAAGATGGAGGCAACCCTGGAAATGATGAAGGATGCCAAGCTAGGGAAAACTTCTGAGGAGATCCATGTCAAAGACAACATAGCTACTGAAGCTTCCTCAAAAATAGTCGAACATGGGGCCACTACACAATTGTTACACAAGGTGGCTGAATAAGTGGCCAATGCAATGCTGACAATAGAGGAAACTTCGACACACTTGGCACAGGAAGGAACATCCGATGATGAGTATGGTAGGCTGGTAACCTTTTTCACAAATGAGCCCACCAGGGAGCAGAGTGCACCAGCTAAAGCAGAAACGTTTGAAGCAGCTCCCCCTCTGCCTTGTAAGATGAAAGAAATGGACATGACTGCGGTATCACATATCACATGTAGAGATGTCCACATTTTGGCAGATGTCCTCAGCGACGATCTACCTGGGTCATACATACTATATAACAACAAGGGTAGACGTCTATCCAGAGACTACTTCTGGGGGATATTCATGAAGAAGGTGTGAGTACATAAAAGACTATTCAAGGTACTCTGCGCAATCCTCCTAGAAGAGTTCCTATATCCGGACAAGTTGTAGCCGGTCTTCAATGGGACAACATATCTAGCCAGCCTCCTCTACAATGAACACTACATGGCAGCATATGTAGATGAACTAAAGGCAACTATCTGGAAGAAAGAAACAAAATACATGGTGCTGCCCATAAGGAATGTAAAGCATTGGGCATTGATAGTCGTCGATCTATACCAATGGAAAATGACAGTGCTCAATTGATGTACAGCTGAACTGGACAACACCTCATTGGTCTACAAGAGGAAGGATACCAGAGACTCCTTAAGAATACCACTGCACCTACAACGAGCAATCAAGGATACAGACAACAAGTTTTAAGGGTCCTGGAAGCTCTTCTCGATCAATAAGAAAGTCCCCCAAGAAGAGGCCGGTTCGGGGGATAGCACCTTCATAGTTCTATGAATGATGGAGGCCATCAATAAGGGCATCCCCCAGGAGGATTTACACAATGAAGACCTGCATGGACTGCGAGGTATGTATGCTATGGAGTTCATCTATGATCGTCAATTCTTCAATGACCTGCGATGCCTGCAGAAGCTATACCCCAGAGGCTTCACATGGATATCCCTTTACCTAAAATGGTCACCTGGAGGGAGCAACTAAAAACCATGTGGGTTGATCCAACTGAGCCAGCCAGAGTTGTGACATGGAAAGAAGGTTGGCATGAAAGCTCTAGAGAAGCTACACCACATATGCCAGACTACGAAACAAAGCAACCTCCAATAGTAGAAGTCCCTGAAAATCAACCTCCAAGAGAACAGCTTGAGGACGGAGAGGTTGAAGAAGAAGATTTGGGTGATGATAGACCAGATAGATCGGTAGGAGAAATTACACCTCCTATCAAGAATTTCGACAGATGCAACTACTTCAGTCTGTCTCTGGAAGAACTGACTATAATTATGAGTTCTTTGAAAGAAGACAATTTGGAAGGAGATGTCATCTTCGAGAGAGATGGCATTTGTGTGCTAAAAGACGACCTCCAAGAAACATTGAAAACAGGAGGATACCTTTGTGTGAGTACAATGTCAGCTTACCGGGCGATACCATGCCAAATGCCCACATGGCATACTTCTTACTAGTGGATGACAATATAAAGACAAAAGATTAGGAGAGGAGCGACTGCAACAATGCCTGTCAACATCCCCACCAGACCACATTTTCATGCATATTCTTTACGACAATTTTTGGACTTTGATGCATGTTAACCTCCTCAGAAGGACTGCAGTCCTCTACAACAAATCTAACACAACTTTCACTCTTAACAAGAAGACTAATATGACAATAGCAAAGACGCCCATAGAAGAAAAGGAAAACACATGCGCCGAAGCTATCGTGGACATGATAAGAAGTCATTGCAAAGGGTATGACTACATAACATGCAAGGACTTCAAGAAGACACAATTCTGCCATAGGAGCCCCTAGCAGGTGCCCCTATCAAATGATTGGGCTTCTTCTATCTATCCTGGATGGTGGCCATAGCTACTATTGGCATCAAGGTGGAAAACATGCAATGTGAACAATACCACGCGCTAAGAGGTATATACGAAAGCATGCTCCTTGAGTCCAAGTGGGCCTCCACCACCACCAACAAAAATAAATAAAGAAAGCCCATTTATACATCTTGCTCAAAATTTGACACCCCGAGATGTGGTGTAGGGTAAGTTTGGGGGCGGAGTCATAAACGGGCTATAGAGGTACATTTACCATCTTTTTACCTCTAAAAATTTTGATGAAAATTTTGAAATTTTGAAATTTTGAAATTTTGCTAAAACTACCTGTCAATTTTAAGAAGCTCGCCTCCTGTCTTGCTAAATTTTCTGATTATAGTGTTGTTGTCCTCTTAGAAAGAAATACATGAGCAACATATACATGTATATATGAGTAAAACAAGTTATAGCAATACTGCTCTACCTCATTCTTGCAATAAGATGTTGTAAATGTGACAACCATAACTCATGAAACCCTCAGAGACTAGAGAGCTTCACCTAGTCATAATCCTGACCAACCATCCTCACCTAATGCTTTTGACCAGAAAATCCTTATCTCCGTAGAAAGGGAAACAACTGCCCTCTTCAAAGCATATCTAAAAGAGGCTTGGCCACCCAGAAGACCAAGTAAAAATCCCTCACACCCAAGCCTGAAAGGAGATCTAAAAAGACAAAAAAAAAATTAATGAGAGTTGTGCCAAAAAGATGCCAAAAGTTTCCACACAGTTGGTATATTTCTACACTCATGAATGCAGATATGTCTTGCCCGTAAGTGGAATCTTGAAGCCAAGCTTATGCTCTTCCAATCCTGAATGAAAACTCACAAAACCACATGACTTAAAGTCAGAAGCCCAAAAAGGGAAACATTGTTCTTATGACAGTTGTGGGTGAGGGGTTCAGAAGGAAGAGGAAAACACCTAAAGCCTTAAGCCTACCCGAACACATTAGCATAGGGCCAACTAAAAAATAAAGAATTGGTGTGAAAGCTACCCCTCGAAAAAGATCTCATATTAGTATGGTCATTGCCTAAGGGAAGGGGTGACAAGTTGAACGGGAGAAGCCTTTTACAATTGAAGGCAATGACAATAAAATGAAGTTATGCAACTCTAGTTGAAAAGGGGGAGGGAATGAGATTCAACTCTAGTTGAAAATGTGAACATGATTTTTCTCTCTCTGAGTTCTCAAACCTACACTTATCCTAAAGACATGCTTGATTCTAAGTTTGTGGGAGTTGATAACACTCTATTTTACGTACTTTCTATGTATATTTTATAACACTTTTAGTATATCTTTTGTTAGCTTTTCACATAATTTTTCTACCTTTTTGACTAAAGCCTCACTTACATGTTTTCAGGTATGTTCACAACCTAGGTCGTGGTCCTCGACCGCGACCCTCATTTCCCTCAACCGTGATCGTGATCCACTTATATCTCAACTGTGATCATAGTTTCAGAATTCTCTAGAGGTCGAGGTCAACAGGTGTCAAGGATGGATCGTGGCTAGTTTACAGACCGCGTTCATCCCTCAACCATGACCTCAAGGATAGTTGCGATCAGAACATGCACCCCAAAGATGGACTAGGGGTCACGATATGGACACAAACTGTGATCGAGAAGGACCACAGTCAGCTTGGAAACCACAATCACTGATGAGTTCTTGCAATGCGATTGAGTGGGAAGACTTCAACCTCGACTGTCCGGACGCAATGTACAAGCAAACCTCGATTGCAGTCGTCACTAGGTCGCGACTAAGCTCAACTGCCGTGAAAGATGAAAAAAGAGTAGACTAAGACCGCAGTCTCACCCCTCACTTAACCAAGACCACGACTACGGTCCAGGCCTAATTCAGTGGAATGCGCCTATAAATAGCACACCCACCTGTCTTGTCAATCATTAGATCATAGATTAGATCCCGAGGACCATGAAGTGTTGCTGCATTCTAGATTCATCCCAGACCATCCCATCCATTAGTCTTGGATCTCCAAAGGTGGAAGCTGAGGAGAGAGAAGACTAAAGACCCCCTCTTCGAGAGAAGAAGATCGTCTGTGCCATCCACGTGTTAAGATCCAGATCTGAAGAAGTATTGTGTTGTATCACATCTCTTCTCTCTAGATCTATCATTTCCATCTCACTATACTTCTCTCCTCTCTTTGTGGGACTTCATGTATCCATCTTTTTGTAACATCGTTATGTTGTCCGCAGACATGAGCGGCTAAATACCTTAACTCAGGTTGGGAGTAGCCACTAAGTCTCTCCCAACATGTATATTGTCTATTTTTGTTGAATATATGTACTCTTATCAATATTATCTCCATGCACATGTTTTAATGCTTCACTTGTATGCTTAGCTGCCATCTTGTGATGTTTGATTGTTGATATCTCAAGAGAGTAATATCGCTTTGTCTTGTGTCATGGAGTAGTATGAATGCTCAAGAGTGTTGCAATACTAACGCTTTAAAACCATATGTTCTGTTGCAAGGGTTTACGTGTGGTCACCTCGAGAGAGGGACTACCCTTAGACTTAGATCTATCCTCATCTTGAGAAAAGTGGAATAGACGCTTTTAGTGGTTCCTTGTAATCTTGGTAAGAGTATGTGAGAGAAAGAGATGATGTTGCATGTTGGTGAGATGCTTTAGTAGGTGAACCCCAACCCGAGTTTCCTCCCATATACATGTTTCCTCTCATTTCTTTTGCTTCCTTTTGTTCTTCTTATTTTTGTTTTTCTTGACCTTCTTTAGTTTGTGTGTATCATTCCTACGGGAACACCCCTTTTATGTACTCTCTTCGGTTGGAGTATATGAGTGCTAGACTCTGTGCGCTTAACACAACCAACCTTGTCCCTATATTCGACCCCGATCGTTATATCGGACCCCATTTATCGTTGTGGGGGCTTGAGAGTTGAGTTATCTCTTTAAAAGTATGACTACTCTGAATCCACTCCTTTTGGACGTGCGATTTAGGCCGGTCAACCTAGTACCCTTGTGTTGTACATGAAAATCCTTATGGCGGGAGATAACTCATTCGTTGAGAACGTAGCTGGTTATGAGACACCGTAAAACCCTAAGTATGAAATGTCAAGGATGCAACCTCCATGTACCCATCTAGTGTCTCAAGTTACTCCTCCAACTGGAAGTCATCACTCAGTGGGTCAGCAAAACCCACCATTTGTGGTTTCTAATACTGGTACTATCATTTCTCCTGCATAAGAGTTAGTTTTGTTGTGACAATTCCTCACCACAACTATGGTAGGAAAGTTGAACACCCCTCCCATCTCTGATAAGCTAAAGGAGTACTTGTTAAAAGACTTCATGAAGATGCAACCACCCAACTCCAAGGGTGAAGGGTAGTTGGAGATGGTTGATAAGGATGAGGATTGGGTTTTAGCCATTGAGCATATTTTGATGGTATGGCATGCCCTCCACCCTAGAAGGTCATGTTTGCTTCTTATATGTTGGATGGATCGATAAGTGCCTGGTGGAATGGGATAGCACATACTTGTTACATCTCTTCCATGACATGGGAACAATTTTTGGCATTTTTTATGTGAAATACATCTGCACTATTACCCTATAGAAGAAGGAAGTGGAATTCTAGAGTTTGAAGCAAGGTTCCCTATCTGTATCCACATATGTGCAAAAGTTTCTTCTTTTTTAATGTTTTTCTTCCAGACTGAGTAAGGATTATAGGGATGACCTATTCTTTGAAGGGCTTAATTACCATGTTGGTCGTGCTCTTGTCCCACAACTTCCCCTGACTTTTAAAAAGAAGGTTGATAGAGCTTTAGCTATTGAGTATTATCCAGAATATCAGACTAAGGAACACAACAATAAGAGGAAGTTCTCAGGTGATGATCAGAAGAAGGACAAATGTGCTAACTGTAATTTTTACCATCCTCTCGGGAAGTGTTCTAATGTTGAAAATCAAGAAAGGCCTCAACCAGATTCTCCTATAATATGTCATCATTGCAATGAGCCTGGTCATATCCAACCTAGATGCACCCAACTTCGTGATGGATGTGCACCAGCTCAACAAAAACAACCACATGCACCTACTTAAAATAATAGACGAAGACCTATTGAGAGACGTGCCACAAGAGTCTTTTCCTTGGATCTGTAAGAAGTTTATGAAGAAAATTATGTTAAAGTAACCCATAATCTCTTAATTAGACTTTAAAGTTATATTTCCTTAGTCCACGATGTTTTGAAGAAGAAAATAATGAGTTTCTTTGAGCCTATAATGTAGATTGACTTATTAGGTTAAACCTTTTAAGGGGTGTCTTATAGGTTATTGACAATGTTTAGATGATTAGATTTCAAGGATGAAGTCCATTTAAGGGGTGGAGTGTTGTAACAAACCAAACCCCAGAATCCTACCCAATTCTAGGATTAAAAGGAAAGTGAGGTTAGTCCAATAGATTTGACCAAATAAGGATAAAAATTAAACACATTACATAATACCTTAATTATGACCCAAGATGTAAATAAAATCATGAATATATTACATATATTCCCTTTAATAACATAATAGCCAAATAAAAATGAATAATATACATTATAGTAACAATTGGTAATTTCATATCCAAAAATGTTATTACAGACATACATTGAAGTCAAGATGAGATCAATGGAATAAATATGTTAATTGAGTAAAAGGTAGATTTTCATATATGGTAATAAAACATAAAACTTATTGTAACAATGACTCCAATAAGTAAGTGTTGACAATAAATATCTAATATTTGGTTAAAAATAATGGTAATGTGTAAAAAATGCTAACGGTCGCATAACTCATAGAAGGAAATCTCAAAAGTAAAATATAATGGTAAAAATGTGTCCCTAGGGTCCCAATTTCCTAAGGTACAAAGTTTCACATTATATGCATAAAAATAACTACCATAATTCTATTTAGATAAGAAAATAGGAGGAAAAGAAAAAAGTGATAAATACATTACTAAAAGTCATGAAAAGTGGTTCTACACCTAAAATTCGAAATCTACATACCAAAATTAGCTTATGTGTGAATTTTCAACTTATTTGGATAATCTCATCTATTCTAGTGTATTTACAAGATAGAATGTATATTTATGCCCAAAATGTTAAATGGTATGTTAAACAACCCCAAAAGGAAAATTTAATTGTAAAATTGTATTCTTCGTGTTTAAGTTTGCTTGTAGGCTAAGTTTTTTTATTTTTGGGGAGTTACTAGTGCCCCAAATTCATAAAGGAAGGAGAATATAGAATACAATCTAAAATTATTAAAAAAATTCAAGGAACCTCTTCAGACGTAGTTTTATTCATCCCACTTTCTAATGGTAGGGGATATCCATAGATTACAAATTGTACCAACTGGAAATTTAAATTTGGTAGGAATCCTACCATTATAGGGAAAGAGAGGAGGGGTTGACCCACAAGGTCGAGGGGAGGATCGATGTATAGTCGATCGTCCTGATAATTTTTGTGGTGGTGTCTAGCTAGGCTGTCTACTAGGTGTAGAGTTGCTCTGTTGACCTTCATTACAATAGTTTCTTCAGTTTCAGCAAGTAGATTGTGGGTGTCCAAGACCAAAGCTCGAATTATAGGTGTGTTAATCGCTTTGTTCTTTATTTCTTGTACTTCTAGGGCACTATCTGATGCTAGGATGACCCTAGGGCTTTGATTTAGTTTTCATGCTTCAACTGCAAGATGCAGTTCTCTCGCTTCAGCTTCAAGTACTGATTGTACTTTGATCTTCCTCGCACATCCCCCTAGCTAGTTTCCATTGTGGTCGATTGCCAAAACATCTATGGATGCAGTATTTCTATGCACAGAAGCATCTATAATCCATAGGATACTTCTTTCTTCATTCACAGGGATCTCGCATTCTAGATCTACATCTTATTTGTGAACCTATTCTTTGCTATTCTAGGCATGAACAACTGAGTTATGAAGGTAGGTGATTTGTAAAAACTGTCAACTTGGTTGGATGGGCTTTTTTTTAAGACCATTGAGTTCCTTGCTTTCCAAATTGTCCAGCAGGTGATTGCAAACATGGAATGGGTGTTCATATCTTCCTTTAATGATGTTGTGATCTAGTTCCTTGAATTCATAATCGAAACTGTCAGGGGTATGTTATGGAGCTTTGTTGCGAGCCACACTTCTGTTGTGTGTGGGAAGTCCCTCAGTGCATGTAGAGTTGATTCCTCATTTCCGCCACATCTTGGGCATATGGTCGAGTCTATGAAAGTGCGTTGTTTCCTCCTAACATTAGTCATGATAGAATCATGTCAATAAGCCATAAGAAGGTCTGAATTTTGGAAGGGGCCCTAATATTCTAGACCTTTAAACACACGTCATTGGGTTGATTAGTATGTTCATAGTGGATTAAGTCATAAGCCTTCCTTGTTGAGAATTTTCCTCTAGTGTTGTGTTTCCAACTCCATAGATCCTTGCCCTTACTGCAGTTGGGAATAGGTAAACTGGTGATGTTCGTCACATAGGTCTGTGGCAAGTAACTTTCCAGGATATTTGTGTCCCAAACGTCATTTAGATTAACTAGACTTGAGACTTTGAAATCCTTAATTTCTTCCTCAATGGGTCTAATATAGACGTCTACAAGATTTCCTGCTTCTGGTACCAAATTATCATACCAGACGAAGGTGTCCATGCCATTGCTAATGGTTCTTGTACAATTTTAGATGACGAAATATTTTCCAGAGTAAAGAGAATTCTATAAAGGAGTTGCACGATAGCCTTCACTTGGACAATAGTTTTTGTATTTGTTCAGTAGACCCTCCCTCCAAAGTGAAGGTTTGGTGTTGATAAAATCCCAAGTGTTCTTCTAGAGAATGGCTTTTTTCCAATTAGACATGGATTTGATGCCAAGTCCTCCCCTGTCCATACTAGTAGTCACATGTCACCATGCAACTAGGGATATAGGTTTTTCTTTGTATCCCCCTCCCCATATGAAGTTTTAGATGATTTTGTCCAGTTTTTTGCAAATTGATATAAGAATATTTGTCATTTGCATAGTATAGGTGGGCTTGGAAGTGAGTAAAATTTTTTCTAGGCAAATCCTATCGGCAAGAGATAGTGTCTTAGCCGCCCAACCATTAACCTTTGAGGTAATGTTGTTCTCTAGATATGCATAGGTCTCCTTGGGAACTCTGTTATGTAAGAGAGGTACACCAAGGTACTTCCCCAAGTCAGCTATTTCATCTATGCCACTGGCTGAGCAAATTTGTGTACACAGGGCACATGAAATTGATCTTGAGAAGAAGATCTTTGATTTTTCAATGGAAATTTATTGACCCGAGGCTGATTCGAACAATTGGAAGCACTTGTTTATGTTCACTATCTGCTCCATGGAGACGTGTGAGAATATGAGAATGTCATCGGCAAAGATAATGTGAGAGATTATCAGGCCTTTTTGGGACATCTTTACTGGTCTCCAACTTTTATTCTCCACATACCTGTTAATACGTTGAGTGAGTCTTTCCATATAGAGAACGAAGAGGTATGGGGAGAAGGGGTCTCCCTATCTGAGGCCTTTAGAAGATTTGAAGGATGGTAGTGATTTGACATTTAGCACAATACTAGTCTGACCTACGTGGAGGGAATTCATGATATAATGGTGGATGTTCCTTGGCCATGCCATGTGGTTTAGGGTGTTTTCGATAAAATCCCAAGAGAGCCTATCGTAAGCTTTGGATATATTGACTTCAATTGTCATGTAAGGTCTGCTGGATCTTCTTCTCATGTTGTGGATGATTTCTTGGACCATAATGATATTATCAGAGATATTAATCAAAATACTAGGAGTCATCAAAAGTAAAATTAATGCCAAAGTTGAAATCTACACATCTTAATTATACTAGGTCCAAAATTTCACTTTATTTGGACATTGTTTGCTCACCCAATTTGAGTAGGATACAAAGAGAATTTATTAGCACCTCACTTTAGGAAACATCAAATTTTGAATACACATTTATATCAGACGTCCTTTTTGTTTTTGCATGGATCGTTAGTCGTTGAATGCAAATCAGTCAATCAGTGCATCGTCTTCAACCTTGCACCAGATATAGAAACATGCTGCTAATGTTGATTAGTGATGAAATTGGGATTTCTCTCCGTACTCCATGAAACTCCTCAAAATCTTTTCCATTGAAATCAAAATTTAAAGATGCATCTTTCTATCCCTAGATCTAATCCTATCTCTAAATATTCAAGTTTTGCCCAAATTTTCACTCATGCTTTTCAAAGACTCCTCACCCTAGGCATATGAACTCTAAAATTATATATATATATACATATATATATATATAGAGAGAGAGAGAGAGAAATATATATATATATATATATAGAAATATATATATATATATATATATATATATATATATATATATATATATATATATATATATATATATATATATATATATATATATATATATATACAGAGAGAGAGAGAGAGAGAGAGAGTCTGGCTAGAATACATTCAAGTGTACATATTGTACGATACACTCAAGTGGTGCTTGCACATATATATATATATATATATATATATATTTATATATATATATATAAAGATAGAGAGAGATAAAGAGAGAGAGAGAGTCAGGCTATAATACACTCAAGCAGTTTGCATATCAAGACTTTTTTTTTGCAAAATGTAAACCATTGATGTTCATTGTCATACTACAGTTAGCCTACATACAAATTGTGTGCCCATTTGTATGAGTGAAAGTCACTCATGCGAGGGTGAAAAAATCAACACAGAAAACTAATTTAAAATGTATAATTTTTGTGGTCTTGATAACAAGACTTATAAATATCCAAACGGGCTCAAATTTTATACATGATCTATTCACAAGATTCTTAAGAAGATCAACAGATTATAATTTTAAAAAAAGTATTGCTTCATGGAAAACTACTTGAGTGTATTCTATTCTGAATACACTCGAGTGTATTCTAGCTAGACTCACTCTCTCTCTCCCTTCTCTCTGTATATATATGTGTATATATATTTCCAAATTAGGTAAATATATTCCAACGCCCACCCCCCCAAAAATATGGGGGGGCAAGATTACATGCAGGCCCAACACCATACACCCAAAGAAAAGCTACAACTCACTCAGCTAGCTACTGCGTAGTCTACGTATAACACATTTACATATCTTTACAACAATGCTTATAGCATTCGTGGACTTTCCTTGGTGTTTTCTTGCATTCCTCTCTTCCCAGATGTGATAGCATAAACCAGCAAACAAGAGGATCTTCTTTTCATGGCGGCCGCACCTAGAAATCATTTGTTTCAGATCAATAGAGAGTTTAATTTGAAATCTGAAATCATTGCAAAGATATTACCAAATCTCCTTTGTGAAGTTACATTCACCCATAAGATGGTTGTGACTCTCTTCTTTTTTCCCCGCATAGCAAGCAAATGGTAGGAACATCATAATTCTAGCTCTTTATTCTATCTAGGGTAGCAAGGATATTGTTCATAAATTTATAGACAGATATGCTCCATTTTGGTATAAACCTACCAGTCCAGATTTGGCTGCCTAGAGGATCATTTGCGCCCCTAGCACGGGTCACCTCCCATAAGCAAATCTTCTTGTTTTTAAGCATCCTTCCTCTTGTGCCATCATGTATAAACAGGTGTTTGATATGTGTCCAAGTATCCCTCATGCTGTTGATGCTCCTTGAATATCCTTCCCTTGTCTTTGGTATAAACTCCAGCCCTCTTGGATATCTGTTTCTCATCCATTTCCCCCAAGTAGATGTGCCTTTTTGGAACTAAATGAGTATTCTCATAGTGCCTCATCTAGCTATGTCTCTAGGAGTCTTCAAGTTCAGTCCTCCTTCATCATCAGGAAGCGCGAGCCTAGAATACTTCATAGGATGATATTCACCTCCCCATAGAAAATTAGCCATATTCATTTCAATTCAATCTAAAATGAACCCAGGGATTTCACCTTGTTGTACCCAGAATATAAGTAGTCCTTCTATGGCAGCTTTAATTGAAGTCCTATGCCCAACCATGGATGTCTTCTGTGTTGGTCATATGTTGATCATTTCCTCTACTTTATCAAAACATTCAGTAAAGTCTTTGACGTGAAGGTTTCCTTCGGAGAGAGGAAATCCCAAATATTTTTTTTGGAAACTCTCACCTTCCCACTCCCATAGCGTGAGTGAGTCTTTCCTCCATCTGGCAGAAATTTTTGGATAAGAAAATATGGGGTTTGATTTCATTGATACAGATCCTCGTTTTGCTACCCAAACATCCCCAGTAGACTTTTGAGATTTTCCATATATTGTTGTTTGGCTTCAATGAGTCATTACCTTCATTCTGTGGACAGTGTAAGGCTTTATTTCCTTCCATTCTTCAACTTGTTGCATCTTCCTTGTAAATATTCCATGACAATCACAAAGAGGAGAGGAGACAAGGGGTAACCTTGGCACAGCCCATTACCTCCTCTAAAGAGGCCTGCAGATGTGCCATTGACTAGGATTGAGTAGCTAGTAGTCCCAATGCATTGCTTCATCCAGCATATCCATTGTTCATTGAATCCCAGTTGTTGCATGATCCACCATAGCTTCTCCCATCTCACACTATCATAAGCTTTGGATACATCCAATATTAGGCAGACCTTCCTACTACCTCTCATGACATTATAGTCCAGAAGGAATTCTCCATCTAGAAGAGCACAATCACTGATGCTTCTACCCGTAACAAAGGTGCCTTGGTTTGCAGAAATCAGATAGGGAAGTGACACGATTTTATCATGCGTATAACGCAAGTGCACGCATCAATGTAGTATAGGCCCTTGTGAGGCCCGAGTCGAACTCAGGGACACTGAATTATTGGTAGACTACTACTAACTACTCGCAATCAGCTAGACCGATAAAGAGGTTATGAGAATTGTTTTAAAAATAAAAGAAAATAAAATAAAGCAAAGCAATCGATTAAATGTTTAGTTTAATAAATTCATGTGGAGATCTTTAGGATTGTGGTTTCACCGCGGGTTTTCATTGTATGAATTTCCATATAATAATTCAGGTTCATCTCTCAATCCGGGTAGCAGCCTGTAGTCAGAATTGCCCACTGTCATGGTACAATCCACTACCTAAGTCTAGGTCGGTTCCACCATCGTAGTAACCTATACCCTAAACTAGGTGCATTAGAATCGACCTCTGGGTGTCCACCATTAACCTTACATCACCTTGTTCAAAGGATTTGTTACTTGATGTGAATTTCGTCACTTTTCAACCGTTAATTCTTCTTTCAAAGTAATTAAAGGTATTAGATTATTATTATGGTGATCAAGCATAACAATATAATTGAGAAAACGAAATCATACCACAGATTTAAGCGATAAATTATGAATTACTATGATAAAAATGTCATACAATGCTTCCCCGGGCTACTCCCGGTCCTAAAGATAAAAGGGATTAGACTCGCATGTTCATCTCAGAGCAAAACGTGGGTGAAGAAAGGGGAAACATGAAGAAAAACGTGAATAAGTAATGAAACCCCTGAACGGAGAATATCCAAGCATTCCTCGGCATAGAATGCGTGATCTACAACCTTTCGGCGGTGGAAAACGTCTTCTTCGGGTTCCGGAATGGCTGGGGCATGCTTATGGGCTCCGTTGTTCTCTCCACACCTTCTCGGGACATGTGCAATGGCTAATGACGTGATACCCTGCTCTTGGCCGCCGTCATTAGGTATAATCACCAATTTAGGTTGCAAAAACATCACAGTCATCGAATTTGGATCGATCTGAAACAAACTTTAATCTGACGGTGTCGATACCATCGACGGGGGTCGATGGTATCAACTCTGCACGATATCGGCAAGTCTTCTTTTCTTTTCTTCATTGCGCCTGATGCTGACTCGAAACCATCGATGAGGGTCGATGGTATCGACACCCTTAGGCGTCGATTTTATCCCTTTTCTGTCACTGAAACTCCACGTGTCGATAGTATCGACTGTCTGCTCGCCAGCAACCTGATGGTAACTCGATACCATCGACTTCCCTGTCGATGGTATCGACTTTGTGCTGCTCCTTGCGGCTGGCTTCCTGTGGCTGTGTCGATAGTATCGACAGCCGTCGATGGTATCGACAACTACAGATATGCGTTTCTCCTGAAATTGCAAAACAAAACCACATAAGTCGAGATAAAACCTATCATTGTAATCATTTATGCTCAAAACAATAAAATAAGAGAGAATTGATGCTGAGAAGGGTCATAGACTAAAGTAAGTGAATTATGCAATATTAACCACCAAAATGACCAATAATCGCATAAAACGCGAGTAAAACAAGTCTATAAATGCGACTCAAAATCATCGCATCAAACTCCCCTAAGCTTGAACATTGCTCATCCTCGAGTAACAAAACTTTAGAAAAGAATTGTGAGAGTCAACTAAAGAACAGATTGTCACAACAACCATCACCATATGATCCCCTCCGGACATTCACATTTCGGCCCTCACTAACCACGGAATGATAATTACCCTAAGGCGACAATAATCATCCACAAAAGATATCTACCTCAAAATTGATGAACACTATCACATAAGGCAGTTAACATAACAAAGTTCTCCAGTCTAGACTCGGTGCATCTTGTGATCTTCTATTTTACGTTGCTCGCCCTAACTACCATCTACATGGAAGCAGTTCTCCTGGTATTAATGAGTGAGGAGAAAATCATGGTGGCCTACCAATTCAAGCAACGGGTGGATGGAATGGGTGGCTCATGGAAGAAATGGAAGCATTATACGACTTTAACATGCACAAAACATTAATGACCTAAATGATGCATATGTAAGTGAAAATGCCCTAATGCCTATATTTGAGTGGAATGATGCATGCATTATCATTTCGTCTCAAGGTGAGATGTAATATCTAAGAGAGCTACATCATGTACTTATTCTTCTTAAAAAGGCGGTGAGAACAAGTTCCTTTCTCCTTCTCAATCCTACTTGCTTCTCAATTTTCTTCTTTTTTTTAAGAGATAAATTTTAAAACCCTTATTTTCATAGATGACAATGAATCATTTGTCGGGCTCACTTATTATTGCATAACTTATACATTTGAAACATTCAGAAGTTATGGAACAAGTTCATCACCTTTTATGTTCAGAAGACATAAGATGCAAGATGTACTTTATGCACAAAAATGTGAATGCAGTTACAAAATGATGATTGTGCAACTAAATGACACACACCTAAGGATAATGTGCATGTATAACTTATCTATTTTTTTTCATGCAAATATGTGAAAATAGTTGCAATGCAAGACCTATCGACATGGAATGCAATCAAAGAGATTAAAATTGTAACGTACTTCCAGTTCTTAAGGTGGATTATGAAAACAATGGGGTGGATAGATCACAAGACTAATTGACTGAACCTTTGAAAATTATTATGTGTCCCTCGTTACTGACATGCGTAGTAATGAAGAGGTTTCTCTCTCTTATTTCAAATTAAAGTCTCATTATCATTTGGTCAGTTTAGGCTCAATGAACCAATTCCATCCACTTTTCATGAATCATAGGAATGTATAGTTGTGATTTCCTATTTTAGAGTTGACAAACCCAATTATGTCCTTAAGTTATGTGCTCAAAGTTAAACAACACTAGCTTGCAAAAACACTAAAATTTTTCAAATTTTCCCCCTAATTCCCATTACAGGCAACGAGATGACACATGACTTAAGACATCCACAATTATACTAGATAGAGTGTGGATACTACAAACAACTAAGAACTATAAGAAATAAATGAAAAAGACAAAACAATAAAAACTTAAAAACTGAGAAAACTAAAGAATAGAGTTGTTCCCACTCCCCCCCCTAAGCTTGAATTCGACTATGGCCTCATAGTCAAAAACAACCTTAAAAGGTGGAATAGAGATACCAATCACTCTTCAGGAGGAGGCAGGTACTACGGTACCGTGGGGTCCCAATATGGGTATTTCCCCTGAAAGCTCAGATCGTACTGGGGCATTGGTGGAGGTTGTGGATACCCCCCAAAATAATTCTGGCTCCAGTAATGATCATAGAAGGGCTGCTGCTGCATCTCCATCCTATGCAACCTGTCGTGGATGTGTTGATGGTTGTCGAGGAGGAGGCTCTCATTCTCGAAAATGGCCCTCTGATTATCGAGCAATCGGTTTGTCGTATCCTGAATATCGGCATATGAAGCTATATGTTGCAGCTGGGTGTGTTGGATCTCTTGCAACATTGTATACATCCCCTGCATGGAATACACATCCTCTCCTTGAGAAGAGGGCTGAGGTGGCAGATGCTGTGAAGAAGAAGATGCACCCGGATGCATGCGGGGACGCTTCCTAGGTGCCACTCGTGCGCGGAGAGGGGTGAAAGCCTCCTCTTCCTCTTCAGGCTCGTCAACATCATTGTCATCATTGCCGCCGTCTTCATCTGAGTCATCAATGGCTATGATGGGCCACCTAAAATGTTGAGTTCCCTCGATGTTGAAGATGGGGTCTGGAAGTGAACACTCTTGATATGCTTGTTTGACATGGCAGTGTGCATATGCCAAGCCATCACGAAGCAGAATGAGGTTGGAGCAGTGCAGATGTTGCAAGTTGACCTTGCTCCTATTGGAGAGAGGAGTAAGCTGGGAGAAATTTAACCCAAGATAGTGGGCCAACGGTGTGATGATCCCTCCAAAGTGGATTGGAGCCTTCTGCGTACTCCTCCGAACGGCCAACACGCGCGTCAAGAAAAACGCGTCCCAATAACACTCTTCTTGCTTCAATAACTTGTGCAGGAAAAACAAATCTGTCTCTTGAAACTTGTTGAGAGATAGGTCACCACGAGCAAACAAGGTGGTGCAGAGCATGCTGTGAAGGACACACACAAAAGGATGCTCAAAATCTAGAACCGCCACATTATGGTAGCTGATGGATTTGCCCGAAGGCACAATCACTAGCTCGGAAAAAATAGCATCATAGTCAGTCTGGTTGTCTGGCCTCTGGTACTGGTCTCTCCCATGATTCTAGTTGTAGATGGAATTGAACTGCCTGAGGGTGAGAGTGCAATCATTGTTGTACAACTGGAAATAAACGCGGCCCTTGATCCATTCCCGATCAGTGGCGATGACGTCGTTTGGCACGACACATATGTCCAGCGACGCCATGAACTCAGCCACTAGCTCCTTGTATGTCGGTCATTCACCAAAGAATGGCTGGCCGTCGGTGTGGAATTCCATCTCATTGGGCCTCCTGTCTGTATGCCTTGCCTGCCCCTTGAGAACGTAGGCAAGATTGGGGTCCAACCCAAGATAACAAACCATGTCCCGATCGACATAGCGGGTCGGCTCTATCTTTCTCTTCATCAGCTCCTCGTAAACCTTCCTGACCTCCGCAGAAGGATGAACAATCTGCAGGTGAGGATTAGATGCAGTAGGCAGAGGGATGAACTCGGGGATCTCCATAGGATCCACCCGTGAAGAAGAAGCATCGGCTGTACGCACCATCGTCGCAAAGAAAGAAGGAAAAGAAGATGGAGCTCGGTGAAGATCGGAGAAGACAATCTCTGCTCAGTGAAGGCTCGGGGAAGAACTCACTCCTTGGATGCTCGTAGCCAGGCTCCGGTCACATAGCAATATGCACGACACAAGTGGAGGGCAAAAGCTCTGAAGGTGTGACGTCATATGACAACAATCTCTCCCTTTTATAGCTGAGGTCGTCGCTGCTGTGCACCCATCGATACCATCGATGCGGGTCGATGGTATCAACACCTGTAGCACAATCCAGTCTTTTTCTAGTATCAACGGCTGTCGATAGCCCGATGTCAGGGCCCTGATCGATGACGCGTCGATACCATCGACTTGTTTCGATGGTATCCACCCATCCCACGGATTGACTCTCTTGATGTAGCGATCGCCATTGATTTCCTCTCGTGGATTGGTGACATTTCATGCCGATACTATCAATGCAAGTTGATAGTACTGACTTCTTCTTAGGGCAAACACCCTCGCGAGGCCCGGTCGCCGCTTCCTGTCTGTAACCGGGTCGATACCATTGACAGGACCGTCGATGGTATCGATTTCACTAAGACACATTTCGTCTGAATATCTCCAGAGATCTCACGAGTATCGACATCCATGTCGATACTATCAACCTCATTCTGGCAAGCAACCTGATGGTGGGTCGATACCATCGACGAGTCCGTCGATAGTATCGACTCAGAGAAATTTTTTTTGCAGCTGCCTAACTGTACCCCTGTCGATACCATCGACACAAGGGTCGATAGTATCGACCCTGCCTCAGTCCTACACATTGAACAAACCATCAAGGTACCTTGTTTACACTAAAAACAAAATCAAATCAAACTAACTTACTAATGAAAAAAGAAACTAAACAAAACTACTAATGGCTGGGTTGCCTCCCAACAAGCACCCTTATTTAACGTCTTAGGCTAGACGAGAACAAGCTACTCATGGATCCGGAAGCGCAATGAGTTTGACCTCATTCACTTTCCTTGTGTAATCCTCACCGAAATACAACTTCAAGCGCTGTCCATTAACCAAGAATGTTGTCTCGCCATCACGCACCATGATTGCTCCTTGTGGCCTGACCTCCTCTACGGTGAAAGGTCCACTCCATCGGGATTTCAATTTCCCAGGATGCATCTTCAACCGTGAGTTGAACAAGAGCACACTATCTCCCTTCTTGAAGACACGCATCTGAATATGTTGATCGTGAATCAGCTTTGTTCGCTCCTTGTAGATCTATGAGCTTTCATATGCATTCATCCTCAGCTCGTCAATTTCATTTAGCTCTAACATACATTTCTTTCTTGCCTCATCATAGCTCAAATTCAGCTTTCTCAGCTCCCAGTGCGCCTTATGCTCCAATTCCACTGGCAAATGGCAGGCCCGACTGTAAGCCAACCTAAAAGGCATAGTGCCTATAGGTGTCTTAAACGCCGTCCTATACGCCCACAAAGCGTCTGGTAGTAAGGTACTCCAGTTTGTTCTTGTCGAAGCCACAGTGCGCTACAAGATCTTCTTAATCTCTCTATTGGAGACTTCCACTTGCCCCTGTGTCTACGGGTGGTACGGGGTACCAATGTTGTGCTTCACCCCGTACTTTCGCAACAATGCCACAAACTTTTGATTTCGGAAATGTGTACCTCCATCACTAATAATCATTCTTGGTACACCAAACCTGCAGAAAATGTATTCTTTGACAAACTTGCACACTACATCGACATCATTAGTCCTAGTGGGTATTGCCTCTACCCACTTCGATACATAGTCAACAGCTAATAGAATGTACAAGTTAGAATTGGAACACACAAAGGGTCCCATAAAATCAATACCCCACAGATCGAACACCTCGACCTCTTCAAATACATTGAGGGGCATCTCCTGTCTTTTTGAAATGTTACCTGCCCGTTGGTAGGAATCGCATTGCCGCACATAGTCATATTCGTCCCTGAACAAAGTAGGCCAGTAAAGGCCGCTCTCAAGTACCTTGGCCACATTTCGAGAACTAGCATGGTGGCCACCTGTCGGTAGAGTAAGGCAATGATGAAGGACACTTTCATATTCCACTTCCAGTACACACCTACGCAACACACCATCACTGTACTGCTTCAACAGAATAGGGTCATCCCAGAAATAATAACGCAAAGAATGGAAAATTTTCTTTTTCTCTTGGTATGTCCAATCATCTGGGATAATTTTGTAGGCAAGATAATTAACAATGTAAGAAAACCAAGGATCTTTAGATTTTACAGATAGAAGTTGTTCATCAGGAAACGTCTCGGTAATGGGTATATGCACGTCCTTCTCATCTACCCTTTCCAACCTAGACAAGTGGTCCACAACCACATTTTCTATTCTTGCCTTATCTTTGATTTCAATGTCAAATTCTTGTAACAGTAGGATCCACCTAATCAGTCTAGGCTTTGCATCTTTTTCTCCATCAAGTACTTAATGGCGGCATGGTTCGTCCATACCACGACTTTAGATCCTACAAGATATTGTCGGAATTTTTCAAAAGCATAAACAACGGCGAGCAGTTTTTTTTTAGTTGTTGTGTAATTCAGTTGTGCTTCATTTACGGTTTTGGATGCATAGAAAATCACAGAGGGTTTATTGTCCACATGTTGTCCCAAAACTGCCCCCACTGTGAAATATGATGCATCACACATCAGTTTGAACGACTTTGTCCAATCCTCTATTTGCATAACCGATGCAGAAATCAATTTTTCTTTAAGCACATTAAAAGCATGTAAACATTTTTCATTAAAATCAAAGACAACATCCTTCTCCAACAACTCAGATAATGGTTTGGCGATTTTTGAGAAATCTTTTATAAAGCGGCGGTAAAACCCGGTGTGACCTAGAAAACTCCGTACTCCTTTTACCGAATTTGGTGGAGGTAGTTTGGAAATAACCTCAATCTTCACTGGATCTACCTCCAACCCTTTGCTAGACACTTTATGTCCAAGCACGATCCCTTCACTAACCATCATATGGCATTTCTCCCAATTGAGAACCAAATGTGTGTCCTCACATCGTTGCAAAACCTTGTCCAAATTGTATAAACATTCATCAAAAGACGCAGCATGGATGGAGAAATCATCCATAAAGACTTCCAAATAGCGTTCAAGCATATCGGAGAAAATGACAAGCATGCAACGCTGAAAGGTTGTCGGTGCGTTACACAAACTGAAGGGCATACGGCGGTATGCATAGGTTCCATAAGGACAAGTGAAGGTGGACTTCTCTTGGTCCTTAGGATCAATGGAAATATGATTGTATCACGAATAACCATCGAGAAAACAAAAATGAGATCGACCTGCCAATTTCTCTAAAATATGATCAATGAATGGGAGAGGAAAATGATCCTTAAGCGTAGCAGCATTCTATTGATGGTAGTCTATACATACACGCCACCCAGTTACCAGACGGGTTGTGACTGACTCATTCAACAAATTATGTGTAACAGTAATTCCCCCCTTTTTAGGGACTACCTGTGTAGGACTCACCCACGTCGAGTCAGATATGGCATAGATGATACCTGCAGATAGGAGCTTGATCACCTCCTTCTTGATGACCTCCATCATGCTAGGATTTAGTTGGCACTGTGGCTGGATTACCGATTTGGCTCCCTCCTCGAGCCGGATCTTGTGCTGGCACAATGTAGGGGAAATCCCCTTGATGTCTGCGACCGACCACCCGAATGCACCACGGTGGTTCTTCAACACGATCAACAATTGATCTTCTTCCTCGACACTTAGATATGCCGAAATAATCACTGGCAGCTTCTCAACCTCAGCTAGAAATGCATATTTCAAGTGTGATGGCAGTGGCTTCAATTCTAATTCTGGCGGGCTGATTAAGGATGACTATAGCGGTGGTGGGAGTTCTCCAAGGTCTTCATAGTACCTAGTGTAGAAACACGGCAGTACCTAAAGCATTTTGGCACACTCTAGTAGTGACTTGCTTCTCATCCAATCATGTGTTGTGTTAACCAGGCAGGCTTTAAGAGGTAATTCTAGATATGCATTTAAAACAGAACTTGCTATGGCCTCATCTTCAATGGAAGGAGGGATGTCCTCATCGTCGTCATTGGGAAAACCCACAGCCTTGCTAAGAGACACAACCTTGGTCTGCTCCATGATGTCTACAGCCAATGTCCCTTTTTCTACTCTAGTCATTACATGAGCCATATCTAGAAATGGCTTCCCTAGACAAATAGAAATATTCTGATCAAAATGCTTCATCATGCGGCATTGCTCATTTACTTTATATTGCGTAGTGCTTGAGGGTGTGACCATCTCAAACCGATCATTAGCAATACCCAAGGTCAAACGAGCTCTCCCCATCTCAAGTATCTTGTCAGCAGTGGCTTGGAATGGTCATCCAAGGAGTAACTCATTACCCTGTTCGTCTTGCATTTCCATTACAACAAAGTCTGCTGGAAATACAAACCGATCCACTTTCACCAACACATCCTCACATATGCCGTATGGCTTAACCACGGAATTATCCGCCAACTGTATTGTCATATTGCTCGGCCTTGATTCTTTCAATCCCAATTTCTTGAATGTAGAGAGGGGCATCAGGTTTATACTTGCCCCTGAATCACATAGTGCTTCGCCAAACTTCACTTTACCAATGTAGCATGAAATGTTGAAGCAGCCCAGATCCTACCTCTTAGGTGGCAATGTGCCCATGATGAACGCACTCACCTATTCCTTGAGAACTACAACCTCAGTATCAGGGATCTTCCTCTTCTTTGTAATGATGTCTTTCAGAAACTTGCCATAGGAAGGAATTTGCTTTATTGATTCTAAAAGTGGAATGTTGTCAGACAGCTTTGTGAAACTGTCTAGAAACTTCTTGAAATGGGCATCCACTTTATTGGCCTTCACACTATTTTGATATGGGACCGGGACATTCTGTGCCCTTTGGTGTGGCGGCACATATGGCGTCCTCTTCTGTGTTTCCTCCTCAACAATAACGAGTTCTGCTGCAACATCCTCTACCACATCCTCAATCGGTGTTGTGGTTAGAATTGAGACTTCCTCTGCGGCCTCACCTATGTTTTCTGACTGGGGTTTTCTTGGTTCATCGGCCTTGGGGTTTAAAATCTTCTTACCGCTCCTTAGCAAGATTGCCTTTGCCTGTTGGTTTCCTCCTGGAATGTTTGTATTACCCAGAAAGCCTTGCTGCGCTGGCTTCTTCATATTTTCTATCTCAGCTGCCATCTGCGCCAAGGATGTTTCTATAGTCCTCATCTGTGCCCCGTGACTTTGTAAGGTGTGCCCAAATTGATTCATGAATTCACCTTTTTGCTTGATCTGCTGACCAAACGTGCTCATGAGTTCTTGGTTTTGCTTGATCACTTGGTTGAGCAACTCAGTGCTCTTATCCTATGCCACCGGTTGGGGTTTTGTGTCTGGGTCTTGCAAGAAATTATTTGGGTCCTTCCAGTAAAATTTCTTGTCTTTCCTCTAAGAGTAATCATTGTTTCTATACCCCTACTGCTGGCGCATGAATTTACTTGAGCCTCATCATCTGATTCTGCGTCTTCTTTTGCAAGCAGTTTCTTTGCTAGAAGGTCCATCTTTTCATTTAGTTCTTTGATGGCCTTTGACTCCCCCATAGCCCGAACATGCTCCACGGCATCTCTGTCGCCCCAGGATTGCTTCTTAGCCATGTTCTTCAAAATTTCCCAACACCTTGTGTCTGTGTTGTTTAAGAAGAACCCTGAACCTACGAAATCTAGGTTACTTATATCATGCTCAGAAAGAGCAAAATAAAAGATTTTGACCTGCATCTCCTTGTCAAGTCCATGATGCGGGCACCTCCTTAGCATGATCTGGAACTGTTCCCAAGTCTCGGAGTAAGTCTCTCCTACCTTCTGACTAAAATTATGAATTTTTCTGATCATATCATTTGTCTTCTCAGGCGGAAAGAAACTTTCAAAGAACACTTCCACCATGTGGTTCCATGATTCTACATATCATAAAGATTATGTAGCCATTCTCGTGCATTTCCCGCCAAAGAACTGGTGAACAACTTCAAGTACAATGTCTCATGTGGAAACCTATCTATCTTGATCATGTCGCAGTTCTCCACGAACTGGCTAATGTGAGTCACCGGGTCTTCATTTTTGAGCCCATGAAATGCATTTGATGTGACCAAATTTATTAATGCAGGATCAATCTTGTAAGTTAGAATGTTGACCGCCTAATTTTTTATTGGCCCCTTTGAAGTGGATGAGGAAGAAGCCTTTATCTTCTCCCATATCGTTTTCTCTTCTGCCATGGCTTCTGGTTCTGAATCAGAATCTATTTCGTCTAGTTGGTCTTGAATAGAGTTCTGCTCGTCGTCTGGTCCCAGTAGTGGAACCTCTGGTGATTACTGCGTGTAGTCGGTACTATGTGTCTTCACCATGCACCATTACTTGTAAGAGGAAAAT
The DNA here is from genome assembly GCA_963693085.1 of Alisma plantago-aquatica. Lineage (NCBI taxonomy): Eukaryota > Viridiplantae > Streptophyta > Magnoliopsida > Alismatales > Alismataceae > Alisma > Alisma plantago-aquatica. The sequence goes on from OY856409.1 coordinate 169,608,921, forward strand.
CTCAGTTCAGTACCTTTGGTAGATGATTTCTAAATATGAATGATAAACTATGAATTTCAAAAATGATTACAAAATAATAAAAATAAAAAGTGGCCTAGAATGGTCGTTTGCAGCACTCGTAGTGCCAACAATTGTCGTGTCCCCGACATCGGTGCCAAAAACTTGACACGATTTTACCGTGCGTATAACGCAAGTGCACGTGTCAATGTAGTATAGGCCCTTGTGAGGCCCGAGTTGAACTCGGGGACACTGAATTATCGGTAGACTACTACTAACTACTCGCAATCAGCTAGACTGATAAAGAGGTTATGAGAGTTGTTTTAAAAATAAAATAAAATAAAATAAAACAAAGCAATCGATTAAATGTTTAGTTTAATCAATTCAGGTGGAGATCTTTAGGATTGCAGTTTCACCACGGGTTTTCATTGTATGAATTTCCATATAATAATTTAGGTTCATCTCTCAATCCGGGTAGTGGCCTGTAGTCAGAATTGCCCACTGTCATGGTACAATCCACTATCTAAGTCTAGGTCAGTTCCACCGTCGTAGTAACCTATACCCTAATCTAGGTGTATTAGAACCGACCTCTGGGTGTCCACCATTAACCTTACATCACCTTGTTCAAGGGATTTGTTAATTAATGTGAATTTCGTCTCTTTTCAATCGTTAATTCTTCTTTCAAAGTAATTAAAGGTATTAGATTATTATTATGGTGATCAAGCATAACAATATAATTGAGAAAATGAAATCATACCATGGATTTAAGAGATAAATTATGAATTACTATGATAAAAATGTCATACAATGCTTCCCCAGGCTACTCTCGGTCCTAAAGATAAAGGGGATTAGCCCCGTATGTTCATCTCAGAGCAAAACGTGGGTGAAGAAAGGGGAAACATGAAGAAAAATGTGAACAAGTAATGAAACCCCTGAACAGAGAAGATCCAAGTATTCCTCGGCGTAGAATGCACGATCTACAACCTTTCGGCGGTGGAAAACATCTTCTTCGGCTTCCGGAACGGCTGAGGTGTGCTTTTGGGCTCCGTTCTTCTCTCCACACCTTCTCGGGACGTGTGCAGTGGCTAATGACATGATACCCTGCTCTTGGCCACCGTCATTAGGTATAATCACTGAGTTAGGTTGCAAAAATATCACAGCCATCGGATTTGGATCGATCTGAAACAAACTTTAATCTGACGGTGTCGATACCTATGATGTGGGTCGATGGTATCGACTCTACGCGATATCGGCAAGTTGTCTTTTCTTTTCTTCATTGCGCCTGATGCTGACTCGATACCATCGACTAGGGTCGATGGTATCAACACCCTTAGGCGTTGGTTTTATCCCTTTTCCGTCACTGAAACTCCACGTGTTGATAGTATTGACTTTTGGGTCGATAGTATCGACTGTCTGCTCGCCAGCAACATGATGGTAACTTGATACCATCGACTTCCTTGTCGATGGTATCGATTTTGTGCTGCTCCTTGCGACTGGCTGTCTATGGCTGTGTCGATAGTATCGACAGTCGTCGATGGTATCGACAGCTGCATATATGCATTTTTTCTAAAATTGCAAAACGAAACCACATAAACTGAGATAAAACCTATCATTGTAATCATTTATGCCCAAAAAAATAAAATAAGAGAGAATTGATGCTGAGAAGGGTCATAGACTAAAGTAAGTGAATTATGCAATATTAACCACCAAAATGACCAATAATTGCATAAAACACGAGTAAAACAAGTCTATAAATGTAACTCAAAATCATCGCATCAGGAAGGACCATCTTCAACCGGGCAGCCAAAACTTTTGTAATGATTTTGTATTGTACCGAGCAGCAGGCAATAGGATGAAAATCAGCAAGGGAGAAGGTGACCTTCTTCATAATAAGAATAAGGAAAGAATGATTAACCTGTCTCACCATGTTTCCACCATCCAAGAACCAGTTTACGTAAGCAAGCAAATCATATTTGATGATTTTCCAAGTCTTCTTATAGAAGAAAGCATTGAAACCGTCAGACCCTGGTGATTCATTACTGCCAATGCTCCACACTACTTTTTTGACCTCCTGTTCATTGGTTCTTCTAGCGAGAATGTTGTTGTGGGTTCTTGTGAGTTTATACTTCCACTCAACCTCTTCCTCTTCCTCTTCATCAATATCATCAGAGAAGTTTTTGTTATACAAGGATGTACAAAAGTCTATGACATGTTCCTCTAGGACCTCTTTCCTATTAACCACCTTCCCTTCAACATTATAAGTTCATAAATAATATTACCTACCTCTCTTCTTCTAACCACAGTGTGATAGAGCTTTGTGTTCCAGTATCCATCCTCCATCCACTTCTCCTTGCTTCTTTACTAGTAGAATTTCTCCTCAACCTTTTTTAGATCTTGAAGCATCATTTTTAGCTCCCTATCTTTCTCTATCAGAATAGGATTTAGTGGATCAATCAACAATCTTTCTCTGACATCTTTGTATTCCTTCCTTGTATCCTTCAACATATTTGGGATATTGACCTCCTCCTTTGCCCACTTCTTCAGTGTCTTTTTGGTATTCATCAGTTTCCTAGAAAACACATACATAGGATTACCAGTCACCTGCATGCTCTAGCTTTGCTTTACGACATCCTCAAAGCCTTTCCAGTCCGTCCAGTAGTTTAGAAACATGAATGGCCTCTTCTCCTATTTTTCTTCATAATCTAAACTGAGATAGGTGCATGCTCACTAATATTAGAACCTTCTGCCTTTACCTGGACATTAGGAAGAATTTTTAGCCACTCATCATTAACCAAAGATCTATCAAGTTTTCTTGCTATTCTGTGTTCTGGGGCTCTTTCACTGTTCTATGTGAATAGGTCACCACCCACCATAGGTAGCTCATATAGACCCACTTTATCGATGGCCTGATTAAAAGCATCCACTTCAGTAGTAGTAGCTATTATTTTCCCCCATTTTCCCCCTACAAGTGGACAATGTTGAAATCACCAATAACCATCCACAAAGTTTTCACATGTTTGGACATTGCAATCAAGTCTCTCCATAAAGCAAGTCTTGCTTTGCCATCATTATGGCCACAAACAGTCGTCATCCATATCTGCAATCCACCATTGTTTCTACAGTCAACTGTGATATACTGATATGACATATGTATCACTTGTACTTGCCAAGCATTCGACTTCCATGCCACACTGACTCTTGCTACATCACCCCACTCTACATTTGACACATGGTTCCATCCCTGTGGGAAAAGGTATTTGATGCTTTTGCTATTCTGAGTCTTTATCTTTATTTCAACCAAAGAAACTAATGAGTAGCCATTACTAGTAGTCCACTCACTAATCTCCTTCTTCTTATTCCCGTCGCACCCTCCCTTAATATTCAAAAGAAGCATGGACATATCAAGGGTTTTTGTTAGACCTGGTTTTCCTGCTTGGATCCTTCTTATTGTCTTTCTTCTTTGGTCCTTTTTCTTTATCCTTCACAATCTCCCCCTCTTCTTTGTCAGAGTCTGAGAGTGCCCCAAAACTATTTGTAGTGTCCAGAATAGACCCTACACCCTGATACTTTGGGATACCTATTCTTCGTGGTCCAGATCTGTTTGTTGCAGAAGTGAAATCAACCTCTATATCTTTCGAGTGGTTCTTCTTGGTTGTATCAGGTTCTTCATCTACATTGATTGCTCCTTTAGACGCACTCGGTCCTCCCTCCACCTCACGTGGCTGCTTCATTGTGCATTGATCTTTCTGAGATGCATCAATAGCGCCAGTTCCAGCTTCATCTATGGGTGGACTGTTTGGCGTTTAATGTTGTGGTTTGGCCCTCCATATTGTCTTCGTCTCCACCGTCCTGGTCTCCTTTAGACGCAATCGGTCCTCCATACACCTCACGTGGCCGCTTCACTTTGCCTTGATCTTTTTGAGATGCATCAATAGTGCTAGTTCTGGCTTCATCTATGGGTGGACTGTTCGACATTTTCTGTTGTGGTTTGACCCTCCATATTGTCTTCATCTCCACCGTCCTGGTCTCCTTTCTACATTGACCATCATTGTGTCCAAAGGAATTGCAGCTGGTGCATCTCGGAGGTATGAAGTCATAGCTTACGTGCACCCAAATGGGTTCTTTATCAGAGACATTAAGCCAGATGGCATCATGCTCAGAACCATCAGCTTGGAGCTCCACTATCACCCTGACATCATCACCCTCAAGAGACCGACTGTCAATGTGTAACACCCTCCCAACGCCAGCCGTGATGGTGGCGGAGGATCTTCTCATCCATGACCGCCCAATTGAGTGGAGGGTGATCCACGTCGAGATTGAGGAAAACAAATCCTTCTTCAGTTCATCACCATAGGTGTAGTCCCTCATGACCACCAACTGGGCATCAAAGAACCTAGGACCGAGGTACAATGTGCTTTGTTTATCTACCACTGAAGCGAAGTGAACCAGGAAGACGTCGTCATCTTTCGATATGAGTTCAAACGAACCCTTAGGCTTCCATGTCCGCCAGATCTAGGCTAGTAGGTGAGGGTAGTATGGTCTCTTACGAAGAGTGTACAAGAGCACCGTGTGTTCCCACATGTTCTTCATCCTCTCGAACTCCTCCGCCTCCAAGTCGACGTGGATCGTGCCCTAAATGAGCCTTCGTTTGGCGAACTCAAGCTCCTCTTCTAGCCTCGAGATCGTTTGTTTTAGAACTTGCATCCAAGGTTTCTTCATTCCTCATTCGTCGATGCCATCATAGTCACCCTGTTCACCCTGGCTCGCGCCAATCACCGATGGTGGTGTCTTGTCATTGCTCATGGTCTAGGTAGAGTGCGTTGTATTAGTGGTGGGGTGTGTGGATGAGTGGACACTGTCGATCGGGGTGATCGACGGCGTTGGTGTCATGATCGCCAGGGTTGCTCGACTGATGCCCAAACCCTATGAGACAGCTTGCACGGTTGTATTTTTGTATTATGTGTATATATATGTATGTATGTATGTATGTATCTCTCTCTCTCTCTCTCTATATATATATATATATATATATATATATATATATATAATGTGTGTGTGTGCGTATGGAATCAAATCCCCCTACTTTGCCACATCTATGGGATTATTCCTATCACTTCAATTGTACACCTACCCTCGCATACTGCCATCACAAACTCAATAACTGATTTACAATGTCAGTGCCTCGTTCTCCCTCCTTGCATTGTGTTGAGCCAAATTGTGCCTATGATATGTTTTCGTGCTCCCTATTCTTTGATTCTGTATATTCAAATTATCATAATATTGCCTTATTGGGTTTTCCAAAATTTCATGCAAACTTGCTCATTTTCTCCTCGTTACCAGTTTTAGCACATGGAAGGGGATGATCACTAGATTGGTTTACTGCTTATGCCCCTGCTTGTCTTCAATTTTTAGTTTTCCCATCGGGGGTAAATGTGTCATTCCATCATTCTTTTCTACTTATGTTCATTCTAAGTTGAGTGCCTAGTTGGCCTGGGCCCCGACCAAGTGACTAACGCAGATAGGGTTGACTCAAAAAGTTGTTTGCATGGATTTGATACATGTTGATTGAATAAATTTTGTGATTGGCTGATACTTAAAGAATTCATAACTAGTTCTATGATTATCCAAAAAGTATGCAAAAATGGTCTTTGGATTTAGAATATTATTTGTCCATCTTTTGGTCGATTTTCATCGCCTAACTTCAATGTTTTAAAAACATTATTTTTTGGAGTTTGAAAATCGTATTCTCATAATAATAACTGAAGAAAGATTTTAATAGGTAAAACTTAGATTTTGAATCAAATTCATGATCAACAACCTTGTACCCACTTTCTAGACTAAAATTGTGAGTTAATCTAGATTTCTGCCAAACGTTTAGATTTCTAGGGTTTCACCAAATATATCATTAAACCCTAATTGATGGATCAAATATTATATGTAAGTTTTAGCTGACTTTAGATTTGGAAGGGTAGGACTCAAACTCTGACTTAACACTCAAGTCAATGTTGGATCACCTTCACTATTATTCTATAATGAGCATTTAACCTACTTTTACCCTCTTTTAATGTATGATTGCATTCCCTATTATTCTATATTGAGAAAATAACTGAATTTTATTCTCTCTTGTAATATGATTGCATTCCATATTCTTCTATATTGAGAAACCATATTATCTCTCTCTTGATAGCCTACACAATCTCTCTGTTCTAAGAATATATTACATGTGAAATATTATACTTGATTATGATCTTATGATCATCCTACTTTGTTTTTCTTTCTTTTGACTCTAACTTGTACTTTTATTCCTGATGGAACCCTTATTTTGCCCACTCATGTGGTTGATGTTTATCTTGCCCAATTTGTGATTGGAACTTTAATTATTCTAGAGAAGACTACATTTTATAATCACCTCTACATTATGCATGTTATGTGATTCAATAGCCCTAGAGTAGTGTAATTACTTTGGTTTTTTGGGTTTGGTGCGCATGTTATATTTTGGGATGGAGGTTTTTACCATAACCGGGTTGTGTGACCACTTCTATATATATTGGGGAGTTTCATATTACGTCATTCTCTATCAGGTTTTGTTGTTATGAGCCTTGGCTTCCATTGTTATTTATATTGTTCTAGTTCTATGTTTATCTCACATTTATGCAAGTTGACATTCTTGTTATGGGCTTTGTGCCCAAATTTATTTGTATGTGCTTGTGTGGTACAACTTTTATGTTGGTTTAATGGCAAGTATTCTTCTTGTTATTTGTATTCTAAAATTAATATTCCCATTTGAGTAGTCCTTTCCTTTTCCTTTGGGATGCCTTGCTGATTTGACATCCTTTATTTCATAATGTCACTCAATACTAGATTTAGCATGCACATACCAAAAATTTTAATACGCATCTATTTTTCTCCTCTTTCTAGGGTACACTTCCAACCTCAAGTGTAGGTCAAGGAGAATCTACCCAAGTTGAGCCAGGACACCAAAAAGTGTGGATGAACCTTTTGGGAGACTTCCTCGAGGTCATTAGATGACCCTCTTCTAATCCGATGCTTAGTTTAGTTTTTCATATGACTGACCCTGCATGGTGAACGATAGTGGCAACATCAAGCATTGTAATAGTTCGGTATCTTGTATTTCATTGCTAAATTTGAGTATCATGATACATACATTTTGAATAAATTGGTTGTCATCCCTATTGTGAAAAAATTTATAGTGGTGTTTGATATATGGGATGTTCCATTTTAGTTGATTTAGTAGGGAGTGGATCCCCTCTTGCGTCTTACTCCATACAACACAAGAAAATCACTAAGTCTACATATAATGATTTACTTGATAAAGTTAAGAGTTGACTTAGTGGGTGTCCCTACATATTATAATCCTTATCAAGTTGCATAAAAAAATGGAGGGTTGTAATACCTTCTATTCGTGACTATAATAAGGATTTGCTTTTGAAATGTGCTTTTGAATTCCTATTTAGGCAAGAAGTCATCATGGTCATTTGGATTTTGACCAAAGTAGTAGTCATATAAGAACAAGTCATGGACTAAATGTACTTACTTTTGGCACAATATTACTCAAGTTTTACCTTTCGTTCATGAAAATAATAATAGTTCTTATATGAAGACACTTTAGCATGGAATATTTGATGGGTTGCAAATGAGGGTGCTTTACTTCTAATTTCTACTAACTATTGATAATTAATTGAATGGTCTTTTAGTTTCATCATTCATTGAAATCTAGGGTAATTGGGATAGTAGTCTCCTTCAAAGTTACCTACCACATTAATTTTGTGAAATATTCTTAGTCTACCTACACCTTTAGGTAATAGTTTCATTGATTGTAAATCATGATCAACAACCACATGGACAATTCAATACAAAATTTGCATTTTATTTATATAGAATAAATTAAGAGGATTAATAACTAGTTTATGGAATATTAGACGTCAATTGAAGGTTCCCTTCAAGCACACAATGGTTGTATGTGTCACACCCAATTGAAAAAAATATTTGGATAAATTCCCCATCCTCCTAGTAGTGAAACCTCATTTGATGGTCACATGGAAAGTAACAGATATGTATTTGAAGTCACCGCCATTTTTAAAATGGAAAATGCTTAAAAACATGATTAATCATTGAAGCCACAATGTAAAGATGAGTTGTCACTTGATTAACATAGATAAGAAAACAACATAAATAAAATAATCCCAAAGAAATCTAGTTCAACAATATTTTTACAAGTCGTGAAGGATTTTCACACCATCCTTCTGGATAAACAGTATCGAGCTACTTTTAGGTCATTGCAAATAAAAAGAGTGATTAAGGATGATGAAAACAAAAATTAAAAGAAGAATAGTAAAATACATTCTTTTACATATGGACTAGCTTTTGGCACTTGAGATGCTTGTGTCCTTCCCATCATAGTCCTAAAAGTCATATTGGTTAGGTAAATTGGGTTTGTAATCACATCGGGACCTCTCATAATTGAGATACCTCATAGGTGATTAGGAACGATGTGCTAAATTTGAGGATGGCTAGAAAATGTAGACTAATAAGATCTAATTTTTGCACAAATAGAATAAAAACACATTTTAATAAAGTAGAAGATGAAAGTAATAGATCATGATAGTTATACAAAGTAGATTCAATAGTTATAGTAGTTTTTACTATCATGTTACCGTCTATAGATGCTAATAGTAGATGAGGTATCATAGGAAGGATCATCTAATCATGACAATGTGAAAATGAGATAGAAAGGCAGTTTCATCTTTTGGCTTCATGAGGTTTGAAAGGGTTTGGGAATGTATTGAATAACGGGGGCATTTATAAGTGGATATTAAGGTTTGAGGTTCTAGACTGATCGTTTTGGAAGAGATAATGGATCACCATGATACGCCACATTGGTGGGGTGTACAAATGGTCAGGAATACAATGGATGTACCACGTGGAACGTGGTAGATGGCCCAAATCCTAAATGTGTCTCAGTTGGTTGAAAAATAGTTTCTCATTTTCCCAGTAATTTTAGGAATATCTTGGAGAAAATCAAAGAAAATTGGAGGAGAAGATAAATTTTTGGATTACTCTCAAATATATGATGAAATACAAGTAAATGTTTGTAGGAAAAGGAATGTTTTTATTTTAGATAATTCAACTAGATAATTAATACAAAAGAGATTGCATAAAGCATAATTGAAGAACAAATTGCAATTTAGGCCTAAAAATAAGGTTCCTTTGTAGAAATCCCCAAACTTGATGAAAGTGGGAGTAAATGGGTAAATTAAACATGTAGAAAATTATGGAAAATGTGGAAAATGTAGAATGTGGAAATTGGGTGGAATGTGAATTGGGCTCCATCATTAGCTAGATAATTTGTATTAATGGTGAATTTCTACTGAGTGACAAAAAATGAGATGTCAATAGTTTTCCTCTATTAAGGGAAGGTTCAAGATAAGAGTGAAAATTGTAGGTTTTACCCAAGTATGACCCCCTTTTTGGTCACAAAAGGTTAAAAAGTTTGGACTCATCCAAGGTGTCCTAACAAAACTTATGGAGGTTGAAAAGCATAGGTGATGGATATTCCTTCTACATATGAAATAAAAAGGATAAGATTGGACATAAATGATACCTTTGGAGCAAAGATAGCCTTTGACTTAGGCAATTACCTATATCTAACTAATCATTCATGCCCCTGAGTTTTGACGGCCAGTGAGAGGCTTATTGGCTACAAACATGACTCTTATCATTGCTTCAATTCTTAAATCAATACATGTCTAATTGTCTCACTAACTCATTCCTTAGTGAGAAAAGTAGAATGTGAAAAGCAAATGTGATATGTGATTTGTCAAAAGTTGATAAAAGTCAGAATTCATGTATACTATAGGAAACTACCCTACCCATAAAAAGATCTTTTAGAAAGAGTAAACATCCCCTTTCCTACACATCCTTAGTTCCCATTTATAATCGCCCATTTTCATTTCTTTTTGAGTTGGGAAGTTCAAAGTCAGGATCATAACTCTTAAAATAGTGCAATATGGAGATTTTTCCTATCTAGGAAAAGGATTGGATCATGGAGATTGGAAGTTGAATAATAAACAAGCTCCCTGAGTTAAGGTAACTTTTTGGCCAATGACTGTATTGGTCAGCTATCTATCCTGTCAAAGAATTTTGATTAAGCAAAGTTTGGGTATTTCTAAGATTACCAAATAAAAGGTGGTCTTCACAATGTATTCCTCCCTTGGTTCATCTCCATCCCATAGAGCATCAATGAATGATCCAACTCTGACTCTCTAGTTCTCATTTTTGGAGATTTGAAACCAGACATAACATATGGGTCATTAAATAGGTTTTGCAATTTGGTTCATTTTTAAGTCGTGATCCAAGATTGTCAATGAAAGTGTGTGTGAAAGTAGAGTTGATACCCTAGTCCTCATATGGGGTCATTTTAAAAAAAATTAATGGAACGTTATACCCCATTTGCAAACATGAGCACGAGATTGGTCTAGTTTTAGGTCATAGCCCAAGACTCTGAGAAGATTTGAAAATGACAAATATGATTAGTTCTATTTTAGTCCATGACCCTAAAAACATGTGAAAATATGAGCATGAGCTCAATCTAGGTTTAGGTCATCGCCTAGGACCCTGAAAGATGTGGAAATATGAGTGTAGGATTCATCCAATTTTAGCTCATGGCCCAAGACCCTAATAAATGTAGCCATTGGATCAATCTAGTTTTACGCATGGTCTAGGACCCTACAGGGTGTGGAAATTTGAACATGGGATAGTTCCTATTTTAGGTGCTTTGGGACCCTAAATGATGTAGAAATATGAGCATGGTATTGGGGTTCTATTTTAGGTTATGAACCCAAAACATGAAAGACATGGAAATATCAAAGGATTGCTATTATTTAAGAATAGGAACATTTCATCTTTTGTAGCTAGAATCTATAATTCTCATATATTTATGCAATATTTAGTATTTTTTTGTAATTTTATAAGGCTCTAGAAATTTTTCTGAAAATATAGGGATCTTTTTGAAAATTTAAAAAAAAGTTTTTAAAGAGGGGAAATGGAAGGAGAGTTGAACACCCTTCCTATTTCTTCTCATGCATGAAGGACCAGTGACAACAACCAACTTAGAGGTTACCAGGGCAATTGTGGTGATGAGGAGAGGTAGAATAAGTAGATTTTGTTGATCCACCAACCCATCACAAGCGGATTGCGGCGTTTTCCCAACTCTTCTCTATGGTATTGTGGATGGGAGCTCTACTATGGTGTTGAAGATTTGAATTTTCCCTCCCAGTGGTTTTCTTGTGTGGGTTTTAGCTACATCCATCTTAGGGATGGTGTATCTTTCATTTTTTCACTTTAGTTTGCCCATTGATAATGAAATCCCATTTTTACCTTTCCAGCATGATTTATAGTATGGAGGTTGAAGATGACCTGATGCATATTCTAATTTGCGACCTGACTTCTTTTACTATTTTGATGTTTTCTCTATCATTTTCCATTGGATTAAAACAATTTTAGTTGTTGTGGAAAGCTCTTGTTGTTGCTTTCATACTTGTGCATATGGAGGCCAATGAATGGCATGAGGAGGACCTCATCATGTATGAGTAGGAAGCAAGTGATGATGTAAAGACCAAGGCATACCCATTGTAAGCACATAGCTTCTTTTGTTGAGTTTACATGTGATTTACAAGATCTCTGATTGATGTTTGCTCTAAATAAGTGTCACCATGGTGCTAGTAGGATCATGGGGAAACTTCTCCCAGATGATCGATTTTTTCTAAATCTAGGAATGATGTGGATGAATTTGCATCGCCAAGGTCATCAAGCACACGATGAGGTATAACTTTAAAACTTCGCTCCATGTTACTATATTTCTATTTTACCAATCTTGAATTGGTATTTTCACCATGAAGTGACGATTTTGACTCTGTATTTCTCCGTGTTTTTCTAGTGTCTTGAATTGACAAATGTATACTAGGGAGCCCCTTGGAATGAGATGGGGTTGTTATATGATTGTTTAATTGTTGAGGTAGATATTCGTGAGAGGATCAACTTTGGAGCATTTTTTGATATGGGATAGTATATAGGCCCTATCTTCTTCCTCTGATTGAACATTTTTACCCTGAGACAAGCACGTTCCATTTCTCCTTTGGTGATCCAACCATCATACCTAGTAAATTTTTCAGGATTACTTGTTAGGGTTTGATGGGACCCCTATCCATTTCTTTCTGATCGCAAGGAGTATGGATGTCACTGTTTGGATAGGATCCTAGGGGGAACCATGAGATCAATGTGATGGCCTCTAGATTTGAGGTCAAGTTTAATTTGTTGTAAGCCACTATATTTCTTGAGAGTGAACATCATGTTTCTATTTTTTCCATTTTATCCATTCGTGAGGGTCATGATTTTTTTACTTATCTTGATTACTGGTTACTTATTTAGCATTATCATGGGGAATAGGGGAGACATTGGTTGGTTTGCCTTCCTTATGGATATGGACATGGTTCCCTCCTTTGACTGTGGAAGAGGTGTGTATGCCCACTTGTTAGCACACCTGAGGAGGTATCTTGTGGGAGAAGTAAAGGAGAGATGGTCCAATCTACAAAGGGTTTTGGTGGCTCTATATGCCTAATAACATTTTAAGTCTTTACCTTCTACTTTTATTTCTTTGAAATATCTACCATAGATTGTTTTTTTGGTTTTCCTTTACATTTGTGGGACTATGAGAACTTTTGTCTTCAATGACCTGTCACTTTTAGTGTTCCAGAGGGTTATATGCATGCTTCCCTCCCCACCTATCAACATTGGGCTGGTGTAGTAGTAGGGTGTAGTTTGAGAAGTGGAGGGGTAAAATGGAGACGATGCCTAGTTATTAGTTATACATAGTAATTTAACACTAACATAGATTCCAGATGACTCCAATATTTTTTTGTTTCCAGGTCTAATTCAAAATCTTCTCCATTTTCCAATGTGGCAAGGAAAACATGTCCCGTGTTACCTACTTTGCAACATTTGTCTTAGGATTCATGCTGGATCAAGTTCAAGTCATCCTTCAGGAGTGTGTTTTATATGAGTCAGCATGTTAATCATCAATGGGATGGGGGATGGCTAGTTCCCTTCATCTGTTTCCCAAGGATGGTCCTTCCTTGTCTCAGAATTTAATAAGCTGCATATGAGGTAATGTGAGGTCAGGTGATCCATGAGAAGTACCTTGTGTGGTATTGTTTCCATGGTCATCCGATGGTTTTCTCTAAAGAGGTTTACGATCACCTTAGACACACTCCAATGGTAAATATTTTAGACCTAATTTTCTCTCTGTGTTTACATTATCTTGACATAAATTTCCAACAAATTATTGACTACAATTTTACTAAGGTGCATGATGATTACTAGTATGAAGTCTCTTGTAAGACCCCTCCTTAGATAGTTACCTCTCTTGAGGCTTTGCCTTCTTCTCATTCTGACACTCATGGCTTTCATGAGTTCCCTGGGCTAAGGTTTCATTGGGACTTTGGTGTAGGAGTCTTGTGTCACCTTTTTGGTGACTTTGGCTAGACTCCTCCTTCTAGGATGCAAATTTGGATCCATATGCAATGGGTGGACTCTTTGGCTCGATTATCCCACCAGGATATGAGAACAATAAGTAATTTGGGGGATCTACATGCATAGTTGATTTCTCTTTGGGGGTTCCCATTCATACTATGGTCCTACCATTGACTAACGTTAAACTAGGTTCATCGCATAAGAGGTATGCTACTTTGGTTGTTTAGGTGCTTTCTAGAACCTCTTCTTTGGGTCATCAGCAGTCCACTAGTGTTATATGATGTGATGTAAGAGGGGAGCATCATTATTCTATATTCCACTGATCTTCATCCGTTGGGCAACCGTTTAATGGGGTGAATAAGGAAGCATTTGAAGAATTAGGGTCTATCTTAGTATTTCTATCTTGTTATGCATTTTCCTTTCATGCAAGAAAATTCATTTATTAAACATATTTGTGTTTGACTCTTTTTTAGGAGAATGATCTTCACAAGATCTTTGGCACACTTAGTGGATTGCCTTGGTTCATGTGCCAGATAAGGGTAATGTATTGTAGCAATCTGTTGGTCTAAAGGACACAAAGTCCTGATGTCTCGGGATGTGTGTTTGTCATGACCATTGATGTAGATGCATGTGGCAGATTGCACTATTTCACTAGTAAATAGGAAAAGGAGTCAGGTTATCTCAAGAAGGTGAATCTATATTGTCTAGATCCTATAAATAAAGTTTCATGCTACCATCTTATATGCTTTCCATAACTTTCATGACCCAGAGCCATGGGAGAGAGGGAGATCCATAAAATATCACTTTTTCGGGGTCCTCCCATTAATTTATATTTGGTGCATTATTACATTACCGATCTCTCAACGTATGAGGATGTTGATTTGGTGAACTTCAATGTGACCTATCATCTCAATGATGCTATAAAAGTGATATCAGTTGTGATTGTTGGGTTTTAGGGGAGGCAGAGAACGCAGCAGAAACAAAAAAATCTCCCCCAAACCCGGAACAAGGAAACACATCAATGTCTATATATTAGGAAAGGATAGTTTGTGGAATCATACCTTGTCCCGAGGCTTTCTCGGCGACAATACCTCGTGCCTTGCACGGTCTTCAACTCCAGTCTTGGACGGTGTCTGTGCAGCTCCTAGTCACACTGGGACTGACGACTCCTCCTCTCACTGGGACTGTCGGGATTGACAGTTGTCCTCCTGAGCGGCAGAAACCTCCTGCCTCTGAAGTAGTCCATACAGACCACCTGGAACTCCACACTCCTTGTCCCACAAGGAAGTGAAAGGAGTCACACCCTCCTGTTGACGTACTAGTCGCCAACACACTCTCCTACCTCCAGTTGCAACTGTAGTTGTCCTTCCCTTGCTACACCTCCCTTTTGCGGGAAGCACTTGCTCGGGCTCTCTCACGGTTACCAAAACTAGAGAGAACGACAACTTTGCAGAGCAACTGGTTGCACTGAGTTGTTCTTTGAGAAGCCCCCAATACCCCTATATATAGGAGGTTCATGGGACAGGGTTCTCTGTCCCAAGCAATGCGGGACTAAAAGGAGGAGTCGAAGGGTTCGAGATTTTCCACAAAAGCAACCAACTCGCAACCTGAACCGATCGGTTCACAAGTGAACCGGTCGGTTGGGGACCTAAACCAGCCAGTTGGAGCACCAACCAATCGGTTGGGACACCTCAACCGGTCGGTTCACAAGTGAACCGGTCGGTTGGTGGTCCTGGTCGATCCCAGATTGACTTTCCTTCTTTTGTTTCTAATTGGTATCGAATACCAATCCTTGTTCCAATCAAATTGGGCAAGTGAAACGCAAGGAAAATTCTCACCAATCCTACTTTCCCAAGTTGCTCGGTTGCACCAGTTGAACCGATCGGTTCAACACTTGAACCACTCGTTTCACTCTGTGCACGAGTCGATCGGTTCAACACTTCAGCCGACCAGTTCAGCAACCTCAGCCGACCGGTTCAAAACTTGAACTGATTGGTTGAGAGTAAAGGTTATGCAGAATCAGTCAAATGCAATTTCAATCAATCCGATACTCCATTCAACATGTCCAACACCTTGAACAGTATGATATTGAGCTATCAATCAATTGAGTGTTTAATTGAACTACTAAACTTCTTTAGTAATCAATCTAAATGTTTCTTGTGGACAAAACTCCTCTTCCAGGTTAAATCCTATGTGTGTGACCCTGCAGGTCCATTTCACGTTGGCAGTGAAAGTCCATAACACTTATGACTTCACAAGCAAAGAGCGGTGCCTAGTCACACATCATTGCTACCCAAGTGAAAGTAGAAAGTTGGAGAACAACTTTCAATCCTACAATCTGTGAATGGTGTTACAGCGAATGTATAATTCCTTTGTCACTGATATCCTGAATGAACTCGAGGCATGGAACAATCATCCTGTCAACGTTCATTCACTTTCTTGATCTCAGAGTAGATTGAACGAGATATGTATGACATCAATATCACATATTGATTCACACATGCATGCGCACACCTATCTCAATCCTACTCATCAAGTGGCCATGGACATCAAACTCCCTCAGGAGGGACAAATCCCATATCTATCACTCACCCCTCAAAAGCCCCATGTGTCAAAGCCACCCAATCATCACCTTTATAACAACCCATGTTTCAGGACTGTGTTTGATGATGTCAAAGTGTGCCCAATGACATGTGTTGAGTGCAGTGATTTCAGGTCTAAGAATCACACTCACCACCATCACTGTGAGTATTGACTGTGACTACCATGTCATGGTTCCATGTGTCAAACTCACGGCGGGTCTGTCTGGTATCTTGTTCTCTAACAAGTACCTATGTGTTTGGTTTGATATCTCTATATCATGACTAATGAGATTCTATCATCAACCAACCCCACAATCTAGTCTTGTGTGTCATTGTTGTCTATCTACCTTCCATAATGACATCTGACTAGGGACATAACAAGAATGTACAAACTCTTAGCATCTATATGATCTCATCGTTCAGGTCCTTAACCTGAAAGCATATGTCATTGAGTACTGTCATTCTCTAGACATTCAATCTGTTCTATCACTATCTCATATGACTGAACCAGAAAGAATTGGAAGCTTACCTTTGATGTTTATCAAATCAATCTTAATGTATCCCACCAATCATTCCATGATTGGATCTCAGGGCATACATACCAACAGACTCCCACTTGCACTGCGAGCTAATCACCCATGAATCATATTCATAGTGATCTTCAAACATGTCCCACATGTTACTGTGCTCTAGTGTCAACATAGTGAGTAATGGCAACACCTTGCCAAAGTCAGTATAAATTTCATGTCTCACATCTCTTCGTAGTACGTCACACATATGAGATGGAGTTTTCGTAATATGCGATCTAGTATTCCTTTGCTAACTTTTAGCCACATTGCATGATTAAGGATTCTAGACTTGTCATCAATGATCGGAATATCTATAAGTTCATCTCATGAACTTCCAGATCCATATAGTATCAACTACAGTTCTCTAACGCATAGATACTCGGAATTTCCTTTTAAATGCTTTTATTGGAACACTTCCAATTATCAACAAACTTTCACTTTTATATATCCTATATATATTTTGCGATTAATTTTCTATCCTTTCAGAAGTTCGCATCAATGTAACTCTTTACATTGAACTCTTCCTAATATCCATAGAACTAGTACTTCACAAGTACTTATCAAGTTCTCATGGTATTCCAGTAACCCTTACTGGAAGCAGACAGACATCCACTTGTCATGTCTCACATACGAGTTATCAGGATGAGCACATCATATTGCCATGTCCTACATATAAGATGATGAATGCATTTTATTTTTTTCCAAGTCTATACATGCAAGATAATGGGATGATTACATACATGATAGATCCATTTCTATTCTTAGTGTTCCCATTCTTCATAAGAATTGGACACTTGGCCTTGGGATACTAACTCCATGTAGCATGGACAAGTTTTCTCCCACTAAATCTGTGCATACTGGACACTTCAGTACAGATTGCCAATGTTGCTCTCTCTTTTCAGGTCAAGAGATTTTTCGAGAACTATCTCTATAGATCTCTATTCCTATCACATAGGAAATATCTCTATCTTCCTTAAAGATAATTTCCACTTTTGGGTTTCCATTTAAGAACATTTCCATTTCACATCAATATGTGCAATGTGAACACGCTCCCACTAAATCATAGATCCCTTCTTTATCATTGATATATCAGTCAAACCCTTTGACTATATCATCAAAGTAAAGACTCAATTTTGAGTTGCTTGTACTCAATCAATCATATTGATTGGTCCATTGTAACTTATAGACTTCATTTGCATTATAAGATTCATAAACCTTATAGGTTGTGTCACGTACACATCCTTGTTTTATTCCTCATAGGAATGCGGTTTTAGTATCCATATGACAAATGTCTTAGTCATTAAGTTGCAATCAAAAAGCATCATCCTTCTCAAAATGTTATCCATGTGTCTTAACACTTAAGACTTATTCACACTTATGGATTTCATCCAATGAGTGCTACCATCATGGATGTCATTTAGGATGTAATGGTCATAAACCATAACTCAAAATTCGGTTCCTCATATTTATCTAGATAGTTCACTCATCACATGAACAACTCATCACATAGATAATTGAGGTGTATCTGTCAAGGATATAAGAACTCACAACTCCTTGTGATTCTCAATGTCCTTTATTAGTGTGGGGTATTCATTTATTAAGAAGAATTTAGTTATTTGATAATCATTCTCTAACTCCTTAGAGTATGATTCCTTCTTGATTTAGACATCACCATGCCTTAATCTTGAGTTCACTATGATACATTATCATAATCACTCATAAGGATCTCAAAACATTTGGTCCAAGTATTTCATTCATTGATCTCATCAAGAATTAACACTTTACCAAATTTGCAATTCATCTATTATAATCTTGAACACCTCAAGATACTCATATTGGTATTTCTCTAAACACCATTTGAAGTATTAGCATTTGTTCCAATAGGTATGTAAATACATCACATGTATTATAACTTATAGGACAATCATTCTCCCACTACCTTTAGTGAAGATTGATTAATCATGTCTAAGATATTCATGTCTCTTACTGGTTCTCTAACCAAAAGAGTCTAGATTTATCCAGCACATGGAAACTAGAAATGAATGTCTCATGATTGATGCTAATTTGATTGTTTGAGTTATCTATAAACTTTAGGTATCATTTTATCTTATGCATATCAAATACCACAAGATAAATAAGGCCTTGCCACAAAGATCATATCTTGTAAGATTGAAACATCAACTTTATTAATTGCCATCATTGTCATACAATATGCAAAAATAAAGTGTTTCTATCTATTGGCAAAATGAAATAGCAGTTCATAACTGTATTACATGCCTTATAGGCTGAAAATAAACTAAAGTACTCCTATCTATGGCGGCAACACTTGCCCCAATTATGAGTGCTTTACACTTTACATCTTGGTATCATATACCTCAAAAAGTGTTACAAGTTTACTTTCATGACACCTTTAAGTAGAGACTTCAGTCACCTCCTTCTTCTTTTGTTCTTCCAGATAGAGAGGACAATTCCTTTTCCAATGTCCTGGCTTTTGACAATGGTGGCAATTTCCTTTCTTGGTCACGCCTCCCTTGGCTTTGAGAGTTGAAGACGGCTTGGACTCCTAGCTAGCATCAGAACCTTTCTTAGCTTTGCCCTTGCCCTTGCGCTTGGACTCACCTTTCTTGCTCGTGATCACCATCACTGCCTTACACTTGTCCTTCTTCATATATATCTCGGCTGTCCTCAACATGCCCAACAACTCTGACAGTGGCCTATCAAAGTTGTTCATGTTGTAGTTCATCACAAACTGACTGTAAGATTCTGGCAACGATTGCAGTATCACGTCAGTAGTCAACTCTTGGCTCAATGGAAATCCCAGCCTTTGCAGGTTCTCCACATACCCAATCATCTTGAGTGTGTGAGGACCAACTAGATCTCCTTCTGTCATGATGCACTTGAATAGCACCCTAGAAACATTGTATCTCTCTTGCCGTGCCTGATCTTTATACATGTTCCTAAGATGCTGAATCATCTCTATGACACCCATGTTCTCATGTTGTCTCTGCAACTCATGGTTCATTGAACATAGCATCAAGCACTTTGCATCAATGGCATAATGAGAATGCTTCTTGTAAGCATCCCTTTCTGCCTTTGGTGCATTAGGAGCGGGTTCCTCTGGAATTGGAGTATCCAGGACATAGAGCTTACGCTCTTGAGTGAGAACAATTCTCAATGACCGATACCAGTCGTGGAAGTTTGTCCCGTTTAGCTTGTCCTTGTCAAGGACTGATCGCAAAGAAAAGTTGTTGTTGTTTGTTGCCATTTGAACTACAAAAGGAAAATATGCAATTTTAGTCCAAAACTCATTTTGACTTATTTGATTGATTTGAAAGTTTTATGATATAATTAGGCCTTTAATTAATTATCGCTCCCACTATTTTAGTTCAAATTGATAGCCCTCACCATCAATTCAGAAGATTGCAGCGTACAACCTTCTAGTGGGCAAGATCCTGAAATCCTCTAAGTCATGAGTCAGCTAGGGCTGATCGCCCACAACTTAGATCTCTCAAGTAGGCAACTCTTGCCAATTGCATCATATGCAACTCTTGATAAGATGTCATATACAACTCTTTGCAATGATCATCTCCATGCCTCAAGGTATTAGATCCCATCTAGATCACCTTGTTAAGTCCGACCCAAAGCAAACATGATGAATATAAACCCTGCTAGGGCAGACCCACACATTCATCCTTCACGCTTCCACGAGATAGAAGGTGCACCACGCTAGGGCGTGCCAACACTTGGTCGATCAAGCTTTTCACGTGTGTTACATTTGGAAGGCATCTAAAACTTAATATTTTAATGAGGGATTTGGTTTTTATATACATATACATATCCAATCACCACAATACATAGTACGTATCATATACATGCTATATCCCATAAAACATGCACAAACGATAAAAGTAATGATTATGGCCATCCTAATGTGATTCCTCGAGCCATCCAAGTTGATCAACTGATCACATGAATGATCTGTACTCTCCAGCCGGTCGTCTGGGTGCCACCAGCCGATCGGTTGGCTCCTCCAACCGATCGGTTTGCCTGGACATCGTGCATCTCGTCATGTCCGCCACCCGGTCGTCTCGCTCCTCGATCGGTCATCAACCGATCAGTTCACTCCTTGAACCGACCGTCTGGAACGTCAACCGATCGGTTC
The DNA here is from genome assembly GCA_963693085.1 of Alisma plantago-aquatica. NCBI lineage: Eukaryota > Viridiplantae > Streptophyta > Magnoliopsida > Alismatales > Alismataceae > Alisma > Alisma plantago-aquatica. The sequence continues at coordinate 169,629,779 of OY856409.1, forward strand.
ACGCCTTGAAACCGATCGTTTCAGCTGTTGTCTTGATGTCTGCCAGTCTTCGACATAACTGGAAATAAAATCTATCCTATTATTACATTGCTTAAAAGAAGAAACCCCGAGTTACATTCGGGGGAACCAAAGGTAGGAAAGAATCTCAAATTATTTTGAGTTACATCAGGAATAAGAGAGGGAAGATCGGTGCACAGACTGAGATGCAAGCAACCACAAACAACCACACACAGATAGGGGTTTATAGGTCATAATCATGCTACACACATCCACCACAAAACTCGTTTAAGGGCGACGCGTATCAAGTGCATTAATAATACATATCATATATGTAATTTGGGATTTGTGGATTTAGGATTGGACATGCATAGAGCCAATATTATTCACATCGCATGCAATAAATAAAGGAGACAAACCAAAATCGATCATATCGATATTCCTAAAATATAGAACAGTTAACCTGGCTCTGATACCACTGTTGGGTTTTAGGGGAGGCAGAGAACGCAGCGGAAACAAAAATTTCTCCCCTAAACCCGGAACAAGGAAACGCGTCAACGTCTATATATTAGGAAAGGATGGTTTGTGGAATCATACCTTGTCCCGAGGCTTGCTCGGTGAAAATACCTCGTGCCTTGCGCGGTCTTCAACTCTAGTCTTGGACGGTGTCTGTGCAGCTCCTGGTCACACCGGGACTGACGACTCCTCTCACCGGGACTGTCGGGATTGACAGTTGTCCTCCTGAGCGGCAGAAACCTCCCGTCTCTGAAGTAGTCCACACGGACCACCAGGAACTCCACACTCCTTGTCCTACAAGGAAGTGGAAGGAGTCGCACCCTCCTGTTGACGTACTAGTCGCCAACACACTCTCCTACCTCCAGTTGCAACTGCAGTTGTCCTTCCCTTGCTGTACCTCCCTTTTGCGGGAAGCACTTGCTCGGGCTCTCTCACGGTTACCAAAACCAAAGAGAATGACAACTTTGTAGAGCAACTGGTTGCACTGAGTTGTTCTTTGAGAAGCCCCCAATACCCCTATATATAGGAGGTTCATGGGACAGGGTTCTTTATCCCCGACAATGCGGGACTAAAAGCAGGAGTAGAAGGGTTCGAGAGTTTCCACAAAAGCAACCAACTCGCAACCTGAACCGATCGATTCACAAGTGAACCGGTCGGTTGGGGACCTGAACCGGTCAGTTGGAGCACCAACCGATCGGTTGGGACACCTCAACTGGTCAGTTCACAAGTGAACCGGTCGGTTGGTGGTCCTGGTCGATCCCGGATTGACTTTCCTTATTTTGTTTCTAATTGGTATCGAATACCAATCCTTGTTCCAATCAAATTGGGCAAGTGAAACGCAAGGAACATTCTCACCAATCCTACTTTCCCAAGTTGGTTCAACACTGAACCGATCAGTTCAACACTTGAACCGCTCGTTTCACTCTGTGCACGAGCCGATCGGTTCAACACTTGAGTCGACCGGTTCAGCAACCTCAGCCAACCGGTTCAACACTTGAACCGATCGGTTGGGAGTACAGGTTGTGCAGAATCAGTATAATGCGATTTCAATCAATCCGATACTCCATTCAACATGTCCAACACCTTGAACAGTATGATATTGAGCTATCAATTAATTGAGTGTTTAATTGAACTACTAAACTCCTTTAGTAATCAATCTAAACGTTGCTTTTGGACAAAACTCCTCTTCCAGGTTAAATCCTATGTGTGTGACCCTGCAGGCCCATTTCATATTGGCAGTGAAATTCCATAACACTTATGACTTCACAAGCAAAGAGCGGTGCCTAGTCACACATCATTGCTACCCAAGTGAAAGTAGAAAGTTGGAGAACAACTTTCAATCCTACAATCCGTGAATGGTGTTATAGTGAATGTATAATTCCTTTGTCACTGATATCCCGAATGAACTCGAGGCATGGAACAGTCATCCTATCAACGTTCATTCACTTTCTTGATCTCAGAGTAGATTGAACGAGATATGTATGACATCAATATCACATACTGATTCACACATGCGTGTGCACGCCTATCTCAATCCTACTCATCAAGTGGCCATGGACAGCAAACTCCCTCAGGAGGGACAAATCCCATATCTATCACTCACCCCTCAAAATCCCCATGTGTCAAAGTCATCACCTTTATAACAACCCATGTTTCAGGACTGTGTTTGATGATGTCAAAGTGTGCCCAATGACATGTGTTGAGTGCAGTGATTTTAGGTCTAAGAATCACACTCACCACCATCACTGTGAGTACTGACTGTGACTACCATGTCATGGTTCCATGTGTCAAACTCACGGTGGGTCTGTCTGGTACCTTGTTAACAAGTACCTGTGTGTCTGGTTTGATATCTCTATATCATGACAAATGAGATTCTATCATCAACCAACACCACAATCTAGTCTTGTGTGTCATTGTTGTCTATCTACCTTCCATATATAATGACATATGACTAGGGACATAACAAGAATGTACAAACTCTTAGCATCCGTATGATCTCATCGTTCAGGTCCTTAACCTGAAAGCATACGTCATTGAGTATTGTCATTCTCTAGACATTCAATCTGTTCTATCACTATCTCATATGAATGAACCAGAAAGAATTGGAAGCTTGCCTTTGATGTTTATCAAATCAATCTTAATGTATCCCACCAATCATCCCATGATTGGCTCTCAGGGCATACATACCAACAGTGATTCCTTTATGCGATCATGTAAGTCATTCCTTTAGTTTTGGAGACATAGTTCTAATTACCACCTTGGAAGATGTGTCTAAGATTACCCGACTTCCCTTCCATGAACGTTGTCTTGTGGTTCTGAAGAAGTCGAGTTGGACTGCTTTTCTAGGGAGCCTTCTAGGCCTGAACAAGTCCCAAGACTCTCAATTCTTGACTAGAGGTGGTCACCTCATTCAAATGACATCTTAGTAGGACTTATTTAGGAGTGAAAAATGATGTGATGTTGATTCTCCTAATTGCCCCCTTTGTGAGTATATACCTTGATTATCTCGGCAGAGGTATTCATAAGAGAGACTTCTAGGAGGGTGATGATCACTGTTGTTGGATATGTGGCCACCCTTTGAAGGAGATCATCATTCCTTTGATACTATCTGAATTGTATGAGTTCTTAGATGAGGCACAATTGCTCAGGAAGATTATTGCACCCTTCAAGGAAAGATTTATATGGGAATTCGAATCAACCCTACCAAAATAGATTCTTATAAACCTCATTATAGCATGCAAAAGGAGTGTGCTCAAAGAATATTTAGGTTGGTGAGCCCCTTCATTGTGTGGTGATCTAGCTTGTGTTGACCTAGAGGTTATACATTGCCTATATTTTGATAATGACTTAACCATTCCATTCATATGTATCTAATATGTGTGTTTAAGATTGTTTACAGGCATTAGGTACATGAAAAGGATCCAAAATCCAAAGCCCTAGAATGGATCAAGTTCAAGTCAAAATAGCTACAAGTGTGCCTTTTGGGATTTCTATGTAAATGACCTTAGAACCTTCATGTAATCACTTGTAATGATAAATTGACTTGTAACTTAAGTGAGAAAAATTGTTTGGGACTAAAATCACCAAGTTTAATCACTTTAGATGCAATTTAGAAAATTGATTTCAGGCACTTTGTCGGTCGAGTTTCCCAGCCTCTAAACTCGACCGATCAGTCCTTAGTCAATTTTCTGTAGATTGCATCGGTCGAGTTGTGTTTATACAGAACTTGATCGATCAGGTAATTGACCATTTCGACTTCAAATGGTCAGTCGAGTTTTGTCAGGACAAACTCGACTGATCATTAGAATATTGGCTTTGTCATTTACTTGATCGGTCGAGTTACCTTTATTGAAACTCGACCGATTACAATGTAAAGAAATTGTAGAAAAAAGTGATGTGACCGTTGGTGAGTGTTTTGAGCGAAAATAGAGTCATTTCTTTGAACAAAAAATGGCTATTTTCATATCCAAGTGTCCCACAACTTAAAGGGGCACCCTCAACTATAAATAGACCCTCTTGGAGTTCATTCCAAAGTTTCTCATTCATTGCAAACTTGGTGCTAGCATAGTTGAGAGTGTTCTAACCCTTTGATCCCCTTTCTCTCTCTACCTTCAAGTCAAATTTGTGAGTATGAGTGAGATAGGTCGCTGTGTAAGAGAGATACTCCATGTGTTGATGTAAAAGCTCTCCTCCTCCATCATCCAACCTCTATTCCTTTGAAGATTGTTGAAGATCCCTCTCCAAGTGAAGGAGAAGTTGGTGTTGTTCTTCAAGGTTGAAGAAGGCAAGCTGCTCCAAGTCTCCAAGTGAAGGAGATAGGTGCACCAAGGTCTCAAAGTGAAGGAGACGATCAAGGCAACACTCAAGGAAGATAGGTAATACCTTGAAGGCAGAAAACTTGAAGAAAGGAGTGGGTAAGTCCATGGTGATGGATGAAGACTCCTAGGAATCAAGTTGATAAGCTTCTTCTATAGGTGGAAGATCTTTGCTTGAGGTACAAAGCCCTTGGATGTGAGGTTCTTGTATCTTGTAATCTTATTGTGGAATATAAGAGTACCAAGATTACAAATCCAAGAGACTAACCCACTCTAGGTAGTGGACTGACATTGCTCCTACGTTTAGGACATGGAACCACTCTAAACCACCTGTCCATGTGCTTGCTCTTCCTTTTCTCTTATCCTTGTTGTGCATGTTAGATTAGGTCATCAAACTACTGCTTTTTTAAGTTTCTGCAACTAATATAATTTGGTGGTCTAATAAATTTTGTGAGAATTGTGAAGCTCTATTCAACTCCCCCTTCTAGAGCCCATTGATCCAACAAGTGGTATCAGAGAAGGTCTTCTCCAAGCTACTTTAACAAGTAGGAGAAGATGGGCGATTCGGCACTTGGTTCGCTGAACCTAGAAGGAAGCTTCTCCATGAGACCACCAGTCTTTGACAACATCAACTTCCTATATTGGAAGAGAAGGATGCAATTCTACCTTCAAGGTGTGAGCTATGAAATGTGGAAGATAGTCCATCCCAAATATGAAGATCAAAAGGGGGACATCACCACATGGACTGAAGTTGAAATGAAGCATGCTCAACTCAATGCCAAAGTTGTGAGCATCATCTACGCCGCCCTTACTCCATCTGAGTTCAACCAGATCTCCTCATGGGACACCGCACATGAGATATGGCACAAATTGTGTGTCACCTATGAAGGAATCGATCAAGTGACGGAAGCCAAGGTCTACATGCGTGGTCTTCTAAAGAACTTCAAGATGGGTAAGAATGAGAGAGTGGCTGATATGTACACTAGGCTAAATGTCATCTTAAATGGTTTGGCAGCCCTTGGGAGTGTGATGGATAGAGGTACTATCAACTCTAAGATCTTGAGATCTCTTCCTAAGAGATGGGAGCCTAAGGTTACTTCAATTGAAGAGGTGTACAAGCTAAGTGAGTTGTTAACCGAGGAGCTGCTTGGTAACCTCCAAGGCCATGAACCTAGGCTTGACAAGCAAGAAGAGGAAGAGAGGAAAGAAGAAAAAGAGTCCAAGAAGATAAAGGATACAACCTTCAAAGCACAAATTGAAGAAATGGTCCGTCAACAACAACTCACCTTGAAGTCCCCCAACCCTTCCTCAAGTGAAGATGAAGGTTCTAGTGAGCATGAGGCAAACTACTCAAAGGGCAAACACTTAAAGAGGAAGCCCTCCTCTTCAACTCCAAGGTGCTATGAGTGTGGTCAAAAAGGCCACTACAAGAATGACTGCCCCAAGGCCAAGAAGAGCTACCATAAGATCAGCCACAAAAAAGACAAGGAGCACAAGAGAGAAGGCAAGTACAAGAGGAAGGACAAGAAAGAAAGAAGATTAAGAGATGCAACCCATGCAGCTTGGGAGGAGTCTTCTTCAAGCTCCTCAAGCTCTGAAGATGAAGAATGACATCTAGCTCTCATGGCCTCTACTAGTGAAGATGTATGTGAGGTAAGTGAGGTAAGCAAGGTAAGTGAAGTAAATTTTCTAGAGCTGCCTAAAGAAACTATCATTGATATGCTAAATGAATGCCAATCATCCTTTACTAAATGCAAATCTAAGAGGAAAAGGTTAAGCAAGATAGTTGATGATCTTTATGCTAAAATTGATATTCTTGATCAAAATGAAAAATTGTATCTTGAGAGTATAGATTCCTTGCAAGGGAAATTTCGTGACCTTGAGCTTCAATACAATGGAATAGAGGTTGAGAATGGTGTATATCTTAAAAATATTGAAAATCTTAAGATAGAAAACCAAAAGTTCCTAGATGAGCTTGATGTTCTTAAAATTGAAAATGTGGAACTCAAACTTATTAATGATGCTAGGAGAGATGAAGTCTATGCTTATCAAAGAGAAATTATTTTGCTTAAATTTGAAAATGCCAAATTTCTTGCTCAAGTAAATGACTTATCTTCTAGACCTATTTTGCAAAGTAATGAAGTTGCAAGCATATCTTTAGAAAGAGATTCTTTTCATACTAAAGCCCTCTGTCTTGAGGTCGACCTATTGCATGTTAGAGATGATCTTGCTAGTCTTTCTACTACTGTCATTAACCTTAGTGATGATAATGCCAAGTTAAGATCTTATCGGGAAAGAAATCCCTCAATCATGTCCTAGAACACTCTAACGAACATGTTGGTACTAGTGGTTTGGGATATGATGGGACTGCTCCCAAAGGTAAGAAAAAGAGCAAGAACAAGGGTAAGAAGACGAGTGTGGAACCTCCCATTTTCCATGGAGAGACTTCCGGCTCTAAGAACCCTATGGTTTGTGTTCATTGTAAATGTGATGACCACTACTCCACTAATTGTCCTTACAAGCCCAAGGTGACCAACCCAAAGATGAAATGGGTCCCCAAGCTAACCCCAGATCCCAAAGTTTGAGTTGGGTTACGACGCCCTTCTTTCTTGTAGGTCAAAAAGAGATGGATTGTTGATAGTGGATGCTCTAAGAACATGACTAGATAAATCAGCCATTTCAACAAGTTTGTGAAAAAGAAAGGAGGATCGGTAACCTTCGGGGACAACTAGAAGGGTATGGTCATAGGTGAGGGTGATGTGAGCAATGAGCTATGTATTAAAAATGTGTTGCTTGTTGATGGCCTACATCACAATTTAATTAGTGTTAGTCAACTTTGTGACAATGGATATCTTGTGTTGTTTACTTCTTTAGAATGCTTGCTTCTAGATTCCCTCTCCTACAATGTTATATATAAGGGAACTAGAAATGGTAATCTTTATGTTATTGTTCTTGATGCTCTTAAGCACATACTAAATAGATGCTTGGTAGTGGATAAAAATGATATTTCTCTTTGGCATCGCCATTTGGGTCAGGTGAATATGCATCAAATGAAGAAATTGAGCAAAAAGGACTTGGTTAAAGGACTTCCCAAATTGGATTTTGAAAAGGATGAGGAATGCCAACCTTGTACACAAGGGAAACAAACCAAATCCTCCTTCAAATCCAAAGGAGCCATGAGTACCAAGAGAGTTCTTGAACTTCTTCATATTGATTTATTTAGACCAATGAGAATGCAAACGCTTTGTGGTTCCATTTACTGTCTTGTTATTGTTGATGATTTCTCTCGATATACTTGGACCTTCTTTCTTGTTTCTAAAGGTGATACTCTTGATGTTTTCATGAGCTTTTGTAAACGGGCTGAAAACGAAGCTTCTTGCCAAATTGTTTCTATCCATAGTGATCATGGGGGAGAATTTGAAAATGATCTTTTTGAGCATTTTTGTGAAAAATATGGTTATTCGCACAATTTCTCTTCTCCTCGTATGCCTCAACAAAATGGGGTTGTAGAGAGGAAGAACATGTCACTACAAGAGATGTCTAGGACCATGCTTCTTGAGTATGACAATCCTAAGAAGTTTTGGGTTGAAGTTGTTAGCACGTCATGCTTTGTGCAAAACCGAGTTTTCACACATCCATCTTTAAAGAAAACCCCCTATGAACAATGGTGTAGTAGAAAGACGTCTATTGATTTCTTTCATGTTTTCGGATGTCCTTGTTTTTTTTTAAACATGAAGGATTCTCTTGACAAGTTTTATCTGAAATCTTATAAGGCTTTCTTCCTAGGCTGTAGCATTACTAGCAGGGCATATAGAGTATTCAACATTAAATTATCTAAAATTGAAGAATCTATCAATGTTAAGTTTATTGAAACTAACCCTATTGTTGGAAAGCATGTTGTTGATGATGATGTTGTAGATGATTTGATTCGCATCTTAAAAGACCTCAACATAAAAAATAAAGGTAAGCAGCTGATAGAAGAAGAAGAAGAAAAGAAGGATCCCACTCTCCGTTTTGCAAAGAATCATCTCAAGGAGTTGATAATTGGGAACCCTTTTGAGAGAGTGAGGACACGAGCTGCTCACAACAAAGAACAAGAAGATAGTGCCTTCATCTCCCAACTAGAGCCAAAGAAAATCAAAGAAGCCCTGGGTGATGATGAGTGGATCCTTACCATGCAAAAAGAGTTACAGCAATTCAAGAAGAATCATGTGTGGACACTAGTGCCAAGACCAAGTGATAGAAAAATGATTGGCACCAAATGGGTCTACCACAACAAGCTAGATGAGCAAGGAAATGTGGTAAGAAACAAAGCAAGGTTAGTAGCACAAGGTTACAAACAACATGAAGGTATTGACTTTGAGGAAACTTATGCTCATGTTGCTAGATTAGAATATATTCGTATGTTACTTGCCTTTGCTAGTTAAAAAAATTTCTTGTTATATCAAATGGATGTTAAAAGTGCATTTTTGAATGGTACAATTGAGGAGGAAGTATTTTTTGCTCAACCTCCAGGCTTTGAAAATGACAAGTTACCCAATCATGTTTATTTGTTGCAAAAAGCTCTCTATGGACTAAAACAAGCACCTCGAGCTTGGTATGAGAAACTAAAGAACTTTTTGTTAGATAATGGGTATATCATGGACAAAGTTGATTCTACCTTGTTCCTGAAGCACACTTCTAACCATTTTCTTATAATTCAAATTTATGTTGATGATATCATTTTTGGCGGGACTGATCTTGATCTTTGCAAGGTGTTTAGTTCTCTTATGTAGAGTGAGTTTGAAATGAGCATGATGGGTAAGTTGACTTTCTTCCTCGGCTTTTAAATCAAGCAAACAAAAGAAGGAAACTTCATCAACCAAGGCAAGTACACAAATGAACTGCTCAAGCACTTTGGGATGGAGAATATGAAGCTGATGGATACACCCATGTCAAACATTGCCAAACTTGACAAAGATGAAGAAGGTGAGAAGGTAGATGAGAAGCTCTAAAGAGGTATGATTGGAAGTTTACTATATTTAACTGCCTCTACACATGATATTATGTTTAGTGTTGTCTTGTGTGGTCACTTTCAATCTAACCCTAAGAAGTCACATCTTATTGCTGTTAAGAGGATTTTGAGGTACTTAGCCAAAACTCAAAATTTTGCACTATGGTATCCTAAATCAAGGGATTTTACTCTTAGAGCATATAGTGATGCAGATTACGCAGGGTGTTTGGTTGATAGAAAATGCATAAGTGGCACATTCTTCATTCTAGGACCATGCTTAGTGTCTTGGTTCTCCAAGAAACAAAGTACAGTGGCATTATCAACTACCGAGGCTGAATATATTGCAGTCGAGAGCTGTTGTGCATAGGTCCTATGGATGAAGCAAATGCTCCAAGACTTCAACATATTTTTTGATGCTTCTCCTATCTTTTGTGACAATACTAGTACAATTAATCTATCTTACAATCCTATATTTCATAGAAGAGCCAAGCATATAGAGGTTCATCATCACTTTCTCCATGATCACATTGCCAAGAAGGATATTTATATCACGCATGTGGACACAAAAAATCATTTGGCGGATATCTTTACAAAACCTCTAGCTAGAGATCAATTTAACTTTATTCGATCTAAATTGCTTATTTTTTATTTGAATGATATTGCCATGTGATCTAGCTAGTTGTCTCTTTCCTAGATACTTGCTCATGTCTTTCTTCACCTTGTTTTACCTATATATGCTTAAATGTGGCTAACTTGCTTGTAAACATGCTTAGTTTTTTGCTTGTTTTTGGGTTTTTATCGAATTCCATGTTTTATCACAAAATAGTCCCCAATGATGAGCTAAATGTACCTAAGCATGTTCTTGATTCATAATAGAATAGAAAAATAAATTTAATTGGCATGTATATGGCTAGAAACTAAGAATGTGACTTTTAGGCCAGGTTGACCATCGGTTGAGTTTTCACCCTCAGAAACTCGATCCATTAGGAGCCGATAGCAAGTCCTTAGTGGACCGTTGGGTTGAGTTTTCCATACACAGAACTCGACCGATTTGCGGGCAGAGCCAACTTAAAAGTTAGGATCGACCGTCTTTTTTCCCTCTCAACTAGAAAATAGACAACCGATTCCTCACCTCTTCGCCCTAAGATCTCAAACCCTACCCTAAACCTCCCTCTCCTAGCCCTAGATCGACCTAGAATCGTTGTTCTCACCCTCCCTAGGCGTCAGTGGTGGTGTTTCTTCGGCGTTTGAGGTTTGTTGTTGCTTGTGTGCTCATTTTTCATCTCGTTCTCGCTTCCATGGCTTCTCATAGATGAAAACGTCCTGCTCCTAGCAATGCCCCAGCTTCCTCATCTAATAATCATTTGATTCTGTTTGATAATACCTCTTTTGTGTTGGTTGAAGCTCTAAATAGGTACACGGACCTTCTTATCTGAAGCCCTTTTCCTTTTTATGCTTTGATCGATCCTTCCCCTAGGTATCAAGCGATTATTGCCTCTATTTCTAGGCTTCTCACCTCCCACCATTTTTCCACCCTAGCAGTCGAACGTGACTATTTTAACAATGCTCTTTCTAGCACTAAAGCAGTTCACGAGTTCTATTTGAACTTGCGTTGGAACTACACCACACTTATCCTGCCACCGAATACTCAAGTAATTCTTACTTCTATGATCTCCGATCATCGTCTCCAACTCTCTGAGGATACTTTAAACGTTTTTTTTGCCGGAGATGAGGAAAATGACACATGGCGTACGCATTATGGAGAGTATTTCAATCTTCTTGACCCAGAAGGTTTTTACAAACACCATGAATTGACTTTGCCGGATGTTCATCGATTTTTGAAGAAACCCGACGTGGCCTATAAGAAGAAGTCCATGCTTCCCTCCTCTCTTGACCTAAAGAGGCACATATTGGCTCTGGTGATTAACTGTAATGTCCATCCAAAGCAAAATCAAACGGACATTGCTGAAAACACCGTAGTCATTATGTATTGTTTATTAAACAATATTGGTGTCAAGTGGGCCAGGTATATCTTACATCACATGACCTGCTTTGACACTGGTAAGAACACCAAAGGCACCCACCCACCCTACCCGGCTTTGATCTTTGGTTTTTTCAAGTTTGCCACTAACAACTATCTCTTTTCGGACATCCATTATCCAATCGCCAGAAAGGGTGTTTGTATTAGTGAAACCACTCTTCAAAAGTTTGTTCTTGTGTTTTCCTATACCTCTGGTACTTCCACCTCTACAGCTGCTTCAACTACCCCATCCTCCTCCACCCAAGCTCCACCACCGCAGCCTCCTCCTCGACCCAGCCGTATGTCCTTTCGTGTGTCTAATGAAACCCTTATGGGTTATATGATGCATCAACAGGAGTATAATCAATAGGTTCCAGATCACCTGCACCAGGATCTGTGTTCCATAATGTCTCACATGAACCTATCATGTGCTTCACCCTACCCTACCTACCATCCATACCCCGGTAGTTCCTATGCTTCATATGCATATGAGCATTGCTATCCTGCTCCCGAGCCTTCCGCTACTGCTCCACCACATTTTGATGCTGGTAGTTCCGTTCCTGTTGTTCTGCCATTACCAGCTGGCCCCCTGGCCACTCTGCTCGCCTCCTTGGGTGACTCTATTCGGTCCTTCCCACACGCGAAGGAGCTTCTTGCTCTTGGTATGTTGTGGGCTCAGCAGAATGCCCACTGGCCTGCTCATTCTTTTGACCCTCCTAATGATGAGGAGATGCCAGACCAGGCCGAGGATGATGATGCTAATGCTGATGGCGGTGATGCCAGGGATGCTGTCGACGATGGTGATGGTGATGGTGCTAGTTCTACTACTCTGCCTTCTGATGAGGATGAGGACTACTCTCCTGGTGATGAGGACCTTGTTGATATATATAGCCTAGATGTTTAGGTGGTTTCTTCATTTTTTAGTCTAGCATGCTTATCATTTATATCTTTCTAGACTATTTTGTATCAGAACCATCATGGCACATTTTTCTGAGCTGTACTATTTCTTATCTTTGTGTTATCGCTTTTGTGTTTTGTAGGTGCTCGTATGTGGACATATATCTCAGTTGTAATATCCTTGATGTGTAATATGGCTATTTCCTATGGTTTATCCTATGCCTTGGTGCCATCTTGAGTTATATTTTGATCATGACTTGGATTCTATGTCATCTTTTATCTATGTGTGATATCTACCTTTAAACTGTTGCTTCATCCTTTGCTTACATGTTTGGTTGAGTTTTTGGAGAAGACCTAGCTTTTGCTCTTCTACCCCCTACCGTTTTGATAATGTCAAAAGGGGGAGAGATATTTCAAGTGATAGTTCATGTCTTGAAACTCAATCATATTGGTTTTTCTTTTCTATAATATTGCTTTTTCTTGTGAGATCCTTTTCTTGTTCAATTCACTGTCCTTTATGTGAACTTGCAAAGGACTACACATTACATGTATATTAGTATTGCTATGTGTAGAGAAACTAACCATGCAGGTTAGAGGAAGCATAGATTGAGGGGGAGCAAATTCACATTGTTCACATCATGAATCCCCCTAATTTACAAGGAAAAGCTATAACTTTCATATGCTTTTCAATATGCTTGAGGAATGGTTTGTCATTGTCAAAAAGGGGGAGAATGTTGACCTAGATGTTATACATTGCCTATATTTTAATAATGACTTAACCATTCCATTCATATATATCTAATATGTGTGTTTAAGATTGTTTGCAGGCATTAGGTACATGAAAAGGATCCAAAATCCAAAGCCCTGGAATGGGTCAAGTTCATGTCAAAATAGCTACAAGTGTGCCTTTTAGGAATTCTATGTAAATGACCTTAGAACCATCATGTAATCACTTGTTATGATGAAGTGACTTGTAACTTAAGTGAGAAAAATTGTTTGGGACTAAAATCACCAAGTTTAATCACTTTAGATGCAATTTAGAAAATTGATTTCAGGCACTTTGTCGGTCGTGTTTCCCAGCCTTAAAACTCAACTGATCAATCCTTAGTCAATTTTCTACAGATTGCATCGGTCGAGTTGTGTTTACATAGAACTCGATCGATCAGGTAATTGACCATTTCAACTTCAAATGGTCAGTCGAGTTTTGTTAGGACAAACTCGACCGATCATTTGAATATCGGCTTTGTCGTTTACTTGATCGGTCGAGTTACCTTAATTGAAACTCGGCCGATTGCACTGTACAAAATTTGCAGGAAAATTTATGTGACCGTTGGTGAGTGTTTTGAGCGAAAATAGAGTCGTTTCTTTGAACAAAAAATGGCTATTTTCGTATCCAAGTCTCCCACAACTTAATAGGGCACCCTCAACTATAAATAGATCCTCTTGGAGTTCATTCCAAGGCTACTCATTCATTGCAAACTTGGTGCTAACATAGTTGAGAGTGTTCTAACCCTTTGAGCCCCTTTCTGTCTCTACCTTCAAGTCAAATTTGTGAGTATGAGTGAGATAGGTCCCTGTATAAGAGAGCTACTCCATGTGTTGATGTAAAAGCTCTCCTCCTCCATCTTCCAACCTCCATTCATTTGAAGATTGTTAAAGATTCCTCTCCAAGTGAAGGAGAAGGTGGTGTTGTTCTTCAAGGTTGAAGAAGGAAAGATGCTCCAAGTCTCCAAGTGAAGGAGATAGGTGTTCCCAGGTCTCCAAGTGAAGGAGATGATCAAGGCAATGCTCAAGGAAGATAGGTAATCCCTTGAAGGAAGAAGACTTGAAGAAAGGAGTGGGTAAGTCCATGGTGATGGCTGAAGACTCCTAGGAATCAAGTGGGTAAGCTCCTTATAAAGGTTGAAGATCTTTGCTTGAGGTACTAATCCCTTGGATGTGTGGTTGTTGTATCTTATAATCTTATTGTGGAATATAAGTGTACTAAGATTACAAATCCTAGACACTAACCCACTCTAGGTAGTGGACTGGCATTGCCCCTAAGTTTAGGACATGGAACCACTCTAAACCACTTGTCCATGTGCTTACTCTTCCTTGTCTCTTATCCTTACTATGCATGTTAGATTAGGTCATCAAATTACTGCTTTTTTAAGTTTCTGCAACTAATATAATTTGGTGGTCTAATAAATTTTGTGAGAATTGTGAAGCTCTATTCAATTCCCCCCTTCTAGAGCCCATTGATCCAACAACTTGATGGCTTGTAGGTTTGGAGTCTACAAAAATGCATTGGGGATAGATGGAATCTTGTCTTTACAACTCAGACTGCGGATATTGCCTACATGGATTCCAGTTGTTGATCATCCTATCAAGTCTAGAGATATGTGTTGCACATTACCCCTTGTTAGTTGTTAAGTAGTTTGATCATTGATATTGTGTATCAAGTAGGAGCATCTTTCTCTTTTTTCAATAAGATAAAGATGAATTCTAAAAAAAAATCATGAGAAGGTTAACCATATTAGATCTTGCTTATTAAAAATTATGCATGATGCAAAGCACTTGTCTTGCATTCTTCAAGGGTGTTGTGGAAGTAGATTCAATCTTGAAGCCAACCTACTTCTAGAATATCTACTTCTCATAGTATATGGAGTGAACTTATCTGAATCTCAACCGAGGTGACCTCTTTCATTCCAAAAACTAGATAAAATGGCACGGTTCCTATTGAACTCCTAATAGAAGTGTGATAGGTCCATAAGGCCATTGTAATATGTTCACACCAGTTGGCATGCCATATGTTTATCTTCTTCAAAATATTTATCAAGGCATTGTTAGAAGGATATATATCTTCGTTCATCTGAGGTAGATAGGATGACATTTGATGGTGTTTGACCCTTATATTTAGTGATCTTTGATATTTTTTGCAATGAAGTTTGTACCATTTTTTAAGATAATCTCATGTAGTATTCCATACCAACTTATGATGTTGTTCTTGATGAACTTGATTACTTGTTTGGATGACATGTTGGAGATGGCCACTGCTTCTACCCATTTTGTGAAGTAATCAAATGCAACTAGAATGAAGGAATGGACATTTGAAACCTAAGGATTGATTTGCCTAATCATGACAATTCCCAAAGATGAAAATTTTTAAGGCATGAATAAGGTTTATAGGAAAATGGAGAGTGAATGAATGTAATAACCATGGATTTGGCATGCTCCACAGTTATAGAGGTATTGGAAGCAATGTATCTCCATATATTTCCAATAACACCCTAACAATTGTATTTTCTCTGTTAGCAGGGAGCCAATCATGTGTTTGTTGCATGACCCTACATTGATCTCCTTCATGAGAGTTTTTGCATTCGTCTTTTCAGCACATTGGATAAGAGTCTGATTGTAGGATGTGTGACATAGTTATTAGACCCCTAGGATATATTTTGTGGTTTATTGTTTAAACACTTACTTCTTACTTTGACATAGGTTTTTGGGGACTTTTGCAATTGCTAGATGCATCTTGATGTTGTGGAACCAGGCCTTTTCTTCATCATAAGGTGTGTTGATGATGACCATACAATAGTTAGGCCAAGAGAGTGTTGTATCTCAAAAGTGATGTTCTGGTATCCCTAGATGTCGATCCAAGAATCAAAGGTTGATAGAGAATTAAGAAATGTGATTTGATCTCTTCTGATAAAGTGAAAGGAGATGTACTCAAAGTCACAGGATAGAGAGGACATATGTTCCTGATATGGCACTGGTTCTGACTGTGCGTTTTCTAGTTTTTATAGACTTGAGATATTATAAGAAGGATGTCGTCATAGACTTGGAAGTGACACACCCCTTACTTTTTTCCAAGAAGGAGTCCTAAGATACAATTTTGATGCTCAACCACATTGTTTGTGGTGTGGAACTCCAACTTCCATGCTACTGGTAGTTTCTTCCTTGGGGTTATGATGGACTACTCATATCTTGGATATTTTTTATTTATCAATTCAATCAATGAATATGGTCCACATGTTAGGGACTATAAGAACCTCCACAAATGGAAAACTAATCATTTCCTATGTCTTCATATGGGAACCTATATACGTGTGTTGCTTCTTCGAGGAGCCATAAATCAACTAGTTGATCAGATAAACCTTGTGCATTAACTTCTTTCATTAGTAGATACGTGATGTCAAACTTTGACAATATTATTTGCCATTTAGTGTATTTTCTTGTTTGGGTAGGACAATTACACAAATATTAGAGGAAATCATGCTTGGTGATTAGTTGTTAAGGGTACTTCATCAGATATTGGTTCATCTTCCTCGTTACATGGTTCAAGACCAATAATTTTTTCTCAATTATAGTGTAACATGCCTCAATATCATTAGATTTCCTTAAAAGATAGTAGACAATGTGCTCATCATCAGTTGTTTCCTGTCTCAAGACACCTCCATTTGACATCTCATAGTCCAATAGGAGAAGGATGAGAGGATATCCTAGCACAAGTGGCCTCAACACTGAGAGATTTGTGAGGTAGTCTTTTAGCTTCTAGATTACTTCTTCACATTTCTCATTCCAGCTTGAGTCATAGTTCTTCTTCAATTACTTGAAAATTCGCTCATATATAGGTGTGAGCTTGGTGATAAAGTAGATGAAATATTGAATATGATCGACCAGACCTCATATCTCTTTCTCTATTTTAGGGAAGGGATTTCCTAGATAGATTAAGCTTTGCTGGGTTGAATTTTAGTCCTCTCTTACTGATAGTTTACCCAAGTAAGTTACCAGATGCGGCCACAAAGGTAAATTAAGCTAGTTCTGGTGCAGGGAGATTCTTTGTAATTTTTCAACACAACTTCTCAATATAGTAATGTGGTCTTATGTTCTTTTAGATTTGTCAACCGCACCATCCATGTAAAACTTTTCCTCCTTGTGCAACATGTTGTGGAAGTGGATGGCCGTTCATGATACCAAACAAAATGAAATGAAAGCATAACATTTCCCATTCTATGATGAAGCTCTTTTTCTCTTTAATTTCCTTGTCTATCTTGATTTGTTTGTAACTGGAAAAGCTATCCATCATGGTCAAGTGATGAAAACTTGTATTAGGGCTTCATCTTGTGTCTTATTGCACATTAATCACATCTAATGCTATTAGATTACATGTTATTTTCCTCAATATGTGATCCTAGGGTTACTCCACCATAGGAGAGGTTCAAGGAAGGTCTAGGATCTTTTCCAACCTACACTAGTGGCCAAGACTCGAGCTAAAGCAAAGGTTTCCATGAAGATAAAAATATAAAGCTCAAAGTGTAAGCACAGCCCCCAACATGGTTGTAGTGACGTGGAACGACCATGCTACAAATACAAAATTCATAGTAGAAATCACAATTTTGAAGTAGTTGCAACAAACTCTCCACCATGGTCGTGTTGCACAACATGACTATCCTTCCATCTCTCAAAGACATATGTGCTTCACAGCACAGTTGTGCTACCACTAACCCAACACGGATGTGCTACCCTACACGGTCATACCACTTATCAACCAACATAGTCATCCTACCTAGCATAGGCTTGCTACCTTGCTCTCAACACACGCATGCTACTCAACACATCCGTGCTACCAACCATACAAGAACCAATAATTTTATTGTAGATTTTTCCACTTTCCACCTCACCCGTTCCATTCTAGCATGAGTGTGCTGACCCTACCTATCACAGTTGTACTCCCAGCACAGCCGTTCGACGTACAACCCTATCATAGCTTTCACAGTGCATTCCCTATTACATCCCCACATAACCTAGTGCTTCCTCATCACCTCTATCTACATAGGTGGTGGCTGGATCCTGAGGCAAGTTACTCCCTAGCCACCCTTAGCTCCCTATTTTTTCCCCTTAGCCATTCCACCTCCATTTCACCATTTCCACCACCAAAACCCAAATTGCTTAGTGTTGTGACCACTTCCCATCATCCTTCCATGCCACTTCACCTTAGAGGAGGGAGATGAATTTCCTACCAATAGCTATAGAGGAGGATTTCATCATCTACATCGAGCGCCATGGGTACTTCTACATATTTCTTCTCCATTTTTGTATTTTCTTGTTCTATGAGTAGCTAGAAACCTTAGGTGGGTTGTTTGGGGCCAAAAATGTTACTTTGATACTATGTTTGGGGAAAATGAAATGTAAAAATTTTAATTTTATTTTCGAATTATTATGTTCGAGTTCTATCTCATTTCACATAAATTGCTTTGTGGCGTGTGCTTGAAATGACCTAGATTTTAGGAAAATTTCTTATATGTGGCTCTTTTTGTGGATTCTTCCTAAGTCCAATTAATAGATCCATAGTTAGAATTCACCTTCCTACATCTTAATCAATTCTCCTACACCTAGGTGCAAGATTGAAATAGCTAGTATATGAGCATTTAGTGTAATTAGCTTGGAGCCTTCTCAAGGTTAAATTGTGGGTGAAATGAGGTCTAAAACCTAACTTGCACCTTACATTACTACCCTCAGACCTAGAAACCTAGTATTGACTAGACCCTAATTGAATTCCAGCTAAACCCTAACCCAGTTGAGCCTCGTGAGGATGGGTATAAGGTGTTAGGGACTTGTTCCCCTATAAACACCCTATCTTATCCATGGCCAGTTAGTAGTTTACGACAATTCATTATCCTCTAGCTTGTTGTTTGGTTTGGTCATCTAAATGAAAGAATATTGTTTACATGTTATCACCCCAATTCAATTGACAAGTGCATTTCTCCAAACATCTCACACTTCTCTTGGTTTCATTCAAACCCTAATTCCTTCTTGCTTAGCTAGTGTTAGATTAATTAGCTCTTTACTAGCTTAGTTAGTTCATTGCCTTGTTCTTACCTAGTTTTTGATAGTGTAGGTCTTTAATTATCTTGTTCTTATTTTGATAGATTGGTGTAGTATAGATGTCTTCTTGCATGCCTTATTGTGGTTTGCTTTTTTCTTGCTTTTTTTGTCTTTCCTCATTCATTTGAATCAACTATCTACAGTTAACTTAGGTTTTAATCATGTTTGTTCCCCTTTAATTGCTTGTTCACCATTAGTGTAATCAACAAATCAACCATCAAACCCTTCAACCCTAGACTCCATAGTAGGAACCTAGCCAAAAACTAACCTATATATAGAGACCCCTTTCTCTATTGGGTTTTAACCCTAACTAGCCACCCTCCTATACTAACCTAGCCAAAAACTAACCTAGTTTTGTTTTGATATTTTCCTACTACCCTCATCATTGTCTTTCTTTATTATTTATTATTTGTATTCTTTGTGCATATTGGCTTCTAGTTTTTCCTTTTTTTTTGGTTGTGTTTTGTGCATGTGACTTGGATAGATAAGATGGAAGGACAAAATGCACCTCACAAGACACTTCAAGAGTACTTCATGCCTAGCAACTACAAATCGCCAATTTCTACTAGAGTTGATCAATTTCCTGGGGAAAAATTCTCCATCCCTCCAAGTCTTCTTGGGCTCCTACTCACCTTTTATGGCTCGAAGAGTGAGAACCCCTACAAGAACTTGGACTCCTTTTTTAAACTATGCTCCACCTTTAAGACACCAACAATCGGTGATGATGCAATCAGGTTCACCCTATTATCATTCACCCTCAAAGACAAATCCAAAGATTCATATGATTCAAGAAAGGACATCATGAGTTGGGAATAAATGAATAATGCCTTCTTAAGGAAACTCTACTCCATTGCAAGGTTGACAAAAATATAGTGTTACATAGTGAGTTTTAATAAAGTGGGTAATGAGCAGTTCCATGAAGCTTGGGAGAGATTTCAAAAGATGTTGAGAGAGTGCCCACACCATTAGATCCCTTTGTGGTAGCTAGTTCAGTCCTTTTACTTCGGTCTATCTCTAATAGGTCAAGCTACAATGGATAATTTTTGTGGAGGAGCTTTTAATACTAAACCACCTGAAGAGACATGGCCCTTGTTTGAGTAGTTAGTGGAAAGTTCAAGGATCTGAGCTTCTAGCTTGAAGAATGATGGTAACCGCCCCTTTGACTTGACATCTCCAACTCATACTAATTCAAACCCAAAAATGGTGAATATTCTTAGAGAAATGGTGAGTTGTATGGAGAACCAAGTAAGAAGTGTTCCTTGCCACTCGGTCAATTTTGTTGAGTCCTTTGGTGAAGAAGTGAATATACTCATCCTAATAGCTACTCGAAACAACAAAGTCCAAGATATAGCTTAAGGTTTGAGGATGAAGTCCTCTCTAGTTTGAAAATCTTTGATGATGTGCAAATGAATGAGACAACTAGAGAAAAATGTGGAACAACTCTCTTCAATATTTGCACTTCAAGAAGAAGTAAAGTTATCCTCCTAACCCATAATGAACTTCAATGAAGCAAGTGGACCTATCCATAACTCAACTTTTCTATAGTCCACCTCCGATGCAAGTGCATCCCATTTATCATTTCAAAGGCCATCCCAAGCCTTATACACCTCCACCCTCCATAACCACAACCTTCCCACCAATTCAAATACCAACATCAACTCTCTCGTACACATCAATTCCAATACAAAGTATCACCTCCACCTACTCCATAGAAGCCACAACTCCCCTTATCCACCATGAGCAATAAAGTGTTGTGATAGTTATAAGGAGTGGAAAATCTTTTGATCAACCCACAAGTCAAGGAAATGTTGATTAAATAAGGCAAAGGTAGAACTAGGGTGAAATTGTGATTGGAATTTCTAACGATGATATTATAACACCTCATGTTGAGGATCTGATATCATGTATTTCACCTTCTACTCCATTTGCAGGTTCTATAGTTCTACCCATGATTCCTAGAGTCCATAATCTGATGCCATAAGGAAATAAAGTTGACTCAAGAGTTGTAAAAGCAAATGAACCACCATTCCCTAAAGAATTGGATGAGTTCCTAGAGGTAAAATGGAGGAAAAAGCACAATGTTGACATTTGAGATGTGTTTCACCAAGTGTGAACATTACATATTGGATACTATCAAGCAGATTCCATCTTATGCAAAGTTTGTCAAGAACTTATGTACTGTTAAGAGGAAGTCAATGGGGAGAATTCTTAAGAAAATCAAGATGACTAAACAAGTAATCTCGATCATCCAACACTCACTTCTTGTGAAGAGGAAAGACCCAAAAGCCCCACTCATACCTAGATACATAGAGGGACATCGCATAGACTGATACCTACTTGATTTGGGGTCTAGTGTGAATATTATGCCATATAGTGTCTATGCGGAGCTGGGGTTAGGCAAGTTGAAACTGGCTCATTGCACTCTTTAATTGGCAACTCTCTCCATCAAAGTGAGTAGAGGAAGAATGGATGTTGTTTTGGTGATGATAGACAAAGAAAGGGAAGAAGTGTTCCTAGAGTATTTCATTATTCATGATGTAGACCAGAGTATAGGAAGATTCCCATCATCTTGGGAAGTCATTCTTATCTACTATTGATGCTGAGATACTATGCACATAGTGGCATAATGACAGTCTCTTTCATGGACATGAAGATAAAGATCAACATGTACAAGATCCCAACCTAGAGAGACCGAGATGAGGTTATTCAACATGTCACTTGAAGATTCTGTCCGATCATTTGAAAGAAGGAGATCCAGATAGAAGAGTTGATGATATATTTTGTGGTCAACAGGACTAGGAACACTTGTTGAATGCAAATGAGAGGTGTAACTATTGAATGATTGGACACATGATGATGCAAAATGGTTGAGTGATTGAAGAATAAACAAGAAGCCTGAATGAAGGCATAAAACATAGAGTTAGTGGCTTCCAACCCACCTAGGTTTGAGAAAATTTTCACACAACCTTTCATTTATGATACTTTTTTTTTTACAATTTTCTAAGAAAATATACACACACATTTTATACTTGATGGTTTTATCTATTTGTCAATCATGTTAGGATAGATACATTGGAAGGAGAAGGATGCATGGATGAAATCAGGAAGGAAAAGATCATCAATGAAATGAAAATTACAAATCAATAGAAAGATATAGGAAAGCAACCAGAACAGTCATTCCACACATCACGACCATGGTGCTGGCAATCCAGAATGGTCATTCTACATAGAATAGCCATGGTGGATCTGTCCTACTCACTAGACACCTTGCGTTCTCTCTCCCCTCTTGGAAATTTTCTACCATGACTCCATTTCCTCTACCCTATCATCCTATACTTCTACTTCATGCTGAGGACAACATGGTTTAAAAGTATGGGGTGGTAGGGAGGTAAGCCCTTTATTTACCCCACTTTCCTCTATTTTCCTTGTTCTAAATTTTTCTCAAGTTGATCAAATAGTATAACCATCTTTCATACATGTGTATCCATACTTTGTGTGCTTTCTTTACATACATGCATATCACATAGTTCATTTTCTTGCATTTTTTGCGTTAGTTAAAAAAATGCTCTTTTTCGCATGTATTGTATATCATGTAGTTTTTTGTTATTTTTGCTTATTTGTAGCTAGGATTTTCTTGTTTCTTATTTTTTTCCATAAGAAAGGCTTAGATGTGATTGAAGGCAATTTGGTGCCATTTTGGCCAATTTTGCCCAAATTTAGAACTTCTTGCCTAAAAGTGTGTTTTGACCCAAACTCTACATATTGGATTGAAATGTTGACCTTTGATAAAAGCATGCTAATTATCATGATTTATTGCTAAATGGGCTCAGTATTGACTCTTTACATGTAAATCACCTCCCCCATGCTTGTGAATTGTTTGGTTGAATTATGATTTAAGCAAACCGCAAATGCTTATAGTTTTGTAGAATCTCATGTTAGAAGTGTGGTTTCAATATTGCTAGTTCATGCAGTGTATCATTGCTTGATGAAATAGTTGGAGTAGCTTTCATGTAGGAGATCTCATGTTGAAATCCATACTATTAACCATTCATTGTCTCACTTTTATTCTATCATCTTATCACCTCTCTATCTCATGAAAGGATGTGAAAGTGCAAATATTCAGACTTGTCTACCTCCAAAATTTTTGGGGTGACCATATCTATATCCCCTACTTCATTATCACCACCATGTGCCCTAGATAAACAAAAGGCAAAGAACAAGAAAAAAATGCAAAAAGAAAATAAACATGCTCCTATGTATTAGCATCTAAATAAAGAAAAGATGAGTGCTCCTATGTAATAGCACTCCAACCCCTTAGTGCAACCCTTTCTTCTATTACATGTCCATTAAGCTAGGAAGAGTCAAACCTAGATAATTTTTCCCTTTTTCTTAGCCACATGGGCCACTTAGTGTGGATTTACATATGAGATTGAATGCATGAAGGTAAAACAACAACTCTAGTCACGTTTATTGTCACCACCATGAAACAGTTTACCCAGAGTTATATCACAGCCATACAGATTGACTATGTATTTTATGCCCTATATTTGAAGTTTGTATGTCCAGTGATTTAATCATGATTGGTTTGTGGAAGAGGAGAGCAGAGAGGTAGAATACATGTATATAGTCATCATTGAGCCCATTTAGTCAATATACATCTGTTACAACGCATTTGTCATTTCATGTTTGTTGAAAAATTGAACAGAAGATTTAGTTGGAGCATACTTGAGGACAAGTATGTGTAAGTTTGGTGTGGTGATGCAGCCATTTTTTAGGGCTTCATCTTGTGTATAATTGAACTTTAATCACATCTACACATCTTTGATCACAAGTTATTTCCCTCAATATGTGTTTTATCATCAAATGCAATGATGGATGTTCTCTGTGTGATTTTTAGGTACTTGGATCACATTTGGATGGAATTGAGAGAAGGAGGGTGATCCTAGGGTTCCACCACCATTGGATGGGTCTAAGAGCTTCTCCAACTACTTAGTGGCCAAGAATTGAGCTAAAGAAAAGGTGTTCATGAAGATCAAAATTTGAAGCTCAAACTACAAGAAAAGCCCCCTATACGACCTTGGTGACGCAGAAGGTCATGCTGCAAATGAAGAATTCACATTAGAAATCCTAGTTTTGAAACAACTCCAGCAAACTCTCCACCACGGTTGTGCTCCATAGCAAGGACATGGTGCCACCCCTCCAACATGGTCGCGCTGCTATAACTATGCCACATATGGACCCCTTACGATCGTGTTGCATACAACCCTAGCACAACTTTTGCACTGCATTTCCTATTGTACCCCCACAAAACCTAGTGCTTCCCCACCACCTAAATATACATAGGTGGAAGATGGAGCTCGAGGCTAGCTACTCCCTAGACACCCTTAGCTCCCCCTTCTTTCCCCTTAGGCATTCCATCACCATTCCACCTCATTCCACCCCCATATCACCATTTCCACCACAAAACCCCTACTTTCATAGGGGTTTGACTACTTTCCACCATCTTTCCCTGCCACTTCACCTTGGAGGAGGGAGGGGGATGCCCTTGAAGCAATTAGAGAGGACGATTTGTTCATCTACACCAATTTCCATGGCTACTTCTACCTCTTTCTTATCCATTTTGTATTTTCTTGTCCTATGAGTAGCTACACCCCTTAGGTGGGCTGCTTGGGGCTAAATTGTTACTTTAATACCATTTTGGGGAAAAGTTATATGTAAACATTGTAATTTCATTTTCTAATGATTTTTTCTACTTCTATCTCATTTCCCACAAATTTCTTTGTGGGTTGTGCTAGCAATCACCAAGATTCTAGGAAAATTGCTTATATGTGGCTCCTTTTGCAAATTATTTCTAAGTCAAATTAATGGATCCCTAGTTACTTGGTCTCCTTCCTATATCTTAATTACTTCTCCTACACCTAGGTGATAGATCTAAATAGCTACTATAGTAACACTTAGTGTAATTAGGTAGGAGCCTTCTCAAGGCTAGATTGTGGGTGATGTGAGGTCCAGAACCTCACTTCCACCTTACATTACTACCCTCGACCCCAAACTACCCTGAGAGTTCATATACTAGAAATCTAGGCTTAACTAGACCCTAATTGAATTCCACCTAAAACCTAACCCAATTGAGCCTCGTAAGGGTGGGTAGGATGTGTTAGGGACTATTTCCCCTATATACACCCTATCTTATCCATGTCCAATTAGTAGTTTAGGGGAATTCATTAGCCTCTAGCTTGTTGATTGATTTGGTAATCTAAATGAAAGAATAATGTTACATGTTATCACCCCCAACTCAACAGACAAGTGCATTCCCCCCAACAGCCCACACTTCTCTTAATTGCATTCAAACCGTAATTGCGTTCTTGCTTAGCTAGTATTAGCTTAATTAGCTCCTTACTTGCTTAGTTAGTTTGTTTCCTTGTTCTTGCCTAGTTCTTTCTAGTTGTGGTCTTTAATTTCTCTTGTTCTTAGTTTTCTATCTTCGTGTAGTGTAGACCTCTTCTTGCATGCCTTAGTTTAGTTTTCTCTTTTCTTGACTTTTATTGCTTAGCTCATCTTTCCTTGCTCATTAGAATTAACTATCTAGGGTTTAACTTAGGTTTTGATCTTATTTGTTCTCTTTTAATTTCTTGTTCACCATTGGTGTAATAAATAAATAAATCAACCATCAAACCCTTCAACCCTAGACTTTGTAGTAGGAACTAGCCAAAAACTAACCTAGCTCTATGGCTCCCTTTCTCTATTGGGGTCTACCTCTAACTAGCCACCCTCCTATACAATAACATGACCCCATGCACTTGTGGCTAAGTGTGTTCGTCTTTGTGAATGTGTCCAAATCTTAGGGCTTTTAAAAATTTGAAAGATACCCAGTGTGTTTGAGCCCTTGAGGCATGCACATGTAGCCAAGATTCAATTGATTTAGGTTTGTATACCTCAGGGTAAGGAAAAATGCACCAAGCTTTCTGGTGTCATTACTGGGGATAGAAAGTTCCATAGATACGAAGTAATTATGGTGTTGACTCTCCCCTTTGGCATCATCTTTTTCCAGTTTCTTTTTTTCATTTGAGAAACACACCATTAATGTTGTCAAGGAGTACGTCTATGTGTGGGAGTGAGAAGTCACTTTTGGATATGCTTTGTTGAGATCACCATAGTCCATACACATATTAACCTTGCCATCCCTATTTGGTACTAATACAATGTTTCCAATCCACATAGGATAGTTAACTGGATCTAGGAATTTAGAATTGTACTTCTTCTAAACTTCATGTATGATCTTAACATTTCCATTCTAGCCTTAATCATCTAGCCTTATGGTCGATAGGGTGGTTGTGCGGGGTGATAGGTAATATATGGACTATGATCGCCTCATCCAACCAAAGCATGTAATTGAGGCTTCATGTTGACACGTCTAAGTAGTGGAGTAGAAGTTCAGTCAATTAGTATTTGATATCTTGTGGTAGAAGCACTCATATTTTAACTTTGCATTTCTCCTTCTATGTGATGAGATTCACCTTTTTTTTCTCAACTTAGATGTAAAAAGGTTGTTGCTCCTTTGTCACATACTCCAAGATTAGGACATTTTCAAAGTTAGATTCTTCCTCATTGTAGACCAGTGATACTTTAGTGAAATATCTAATAAACTCCTGAAGATCCTTTTCATCTTCACATAATGTTGGATTTTTTAGGTTTTGTGGTTCATTGGAATTTTGTGGATTTTTCAAATTTTTAGATATGGTGGGGTTGAGAAGGATGTGTAAAATCATGACTAAATATCCACTCTAGGATCTCTACCACTTCAGGTTGTCATTCCTCTAATGAATGTTTTTGGGGTGTGTAAGGGGACCTGGTCCTCATGACGTCATAGTTGTCTACTCACGGGTTATGGGTTTCCTCACCATTCAAGACGTGGCAGATGAGGATTTGTGGGTCTTCCACAACCTTTGTATTGAATATAGAATTATTCCCCATCCCTCAATCATGTCATAGGAAACATCATAGTCATCTCAAATAAGGATGTAGTCTTCCACTTTGACTTTGGAACTTGTATCTCGAAGTCATCTTGTCTAGGAAAGCTAGGGAAAATCCATAGAAGATCATGATCGATTTCAGATGGAACATCCATTCCTTGAGGTGTTGGATCAATTGTTTTCCCTTTTCTAACAAGATCATCATTATGATTGACTCTTTCCCCAACTCTAGGATCTTTGGACATAACTTGTCGACCACAAGAGTTGGAATGCACTTGATTGGTTCCTCATCTAAAGGAATGATCTTATCTTAGCACTCTTCCTTATTCTGGGTAGTCTGGATGCCCTAAATTTCCTTAGTGATCAGGGTGATCTCACCAATGTTGTAAGTGATAATGGGGTAGTCATCTTAGTCATCATCGTCACCCTCTTGCATAATGTAAGGTATCGTCATGGATATGATGGACTTGGTGTTGCTAGAATCTTCTTCAGTTATATCCATAGAGAAGGTTAAGTATGGTTGTGAACCTTTATGCTCGGGGCCAATGTCCCATTCATACAATACCTTGAGTTGATGCTCTTCATCTAGTCAAATGCATCAAGCTTGGTGGCTCAGGTCTCAAGTAAGAAGTCGACTATTTACTTTGGATCAAGTCACTTGTAGTGGGTCACAACAATGCATGCTTCCAATACAATGTCCATGTGGTGATTTGAGGTCATGCATGGGATTGACCATAGAATCATAGATCCAATCCCATCTATCTTGGAGGAATCTGGATGATCTATGTACAACCTTTTCATCCGGTTCCCAGTCCTTGGACCAAGTGAATATAATTTTCCTATAGTTGTTGGGCAAATAATGTTGGAGTGTACAAGAGATGACTAAGTCTTCTTTTGGAGACACCCACTTGATGTTGGCAATGTGTAACATCTCAAAGAAAATTGGAGATCATCTTCTTCATGCAAGAAATGGTGCCATAGTTATCAACCTAAATAGTGATGATGACATGTCCTAGCCAATACTTAAATTTATATGAGGCAAACAACTAATTATGATGAATCCATGCCCTTATAAGGAGGAGATTGAAGGAAGGAATTAACTCCATGACCATGAATGGGACCGTGATGGTCTTTTCCCCAATATGTAGATTGACTATAATTTCTCCTAGGGCATCTTCTATTATTCCATCAAAAGTAGGTTGATTTCTTTGTTGTCAAATGTAGGTTGGAAGGATCCTTCCCATGTTAATGAGTCTATTTATGGGACACACATTAAGGATGGTTCCAGTGTTGAAAAAGAATGCAGGTATCTTGTATTTATTGTATATTATTGTTATTAGCAATGTCTTGTTGTGACTTCCTCTAGTATGTATCTCATCTATAGAAAATCAGATTAGGTGTAGAGTCTTGATTAGCCAAATGGTGTTGCAAGAGATTCTGGCCTTAATGTTTGGAGATGTAAGCCCCTTCTAGAGTCTTAACTACTACTTAACGATCTTTGGGAGAACTTTGCATCACCTCTTCCAGTGACAAATCCCCTTCAGGTTCATCTAGGAACTAGATTATATCAGAGCCTTAAAAATTAGTTTCCATGCAGAGATCAGGAGTTTGTGGTACATTCTTGGTGTCGACAGTTGGAATGGATATCCTACTTATATCCTCCTTTTTTATCCTAGTATGGACTCCTACATACGTAGTTACCTTCTCCTTAACATTTATAGGGGTGATCATTCTTATGGTGGAGCAGAGTGTTGGTCTTTTTACAGTGTGGTTGGTTTAGTTATAGAATCTTGTACCACTACAATGGGGTGAGGAGCCATCTTCTGTTGGGCTATCCCTGGGACTGGTGCCTTAGGGACCCATATTTTCTATACTGTTGGCCCCTAATGATCTATTGGAATGATGGTCGATTGTACTTTCTATCCCTAGTGAGCTTCATGTATGATGATCAATTGTACTTATGCCCCTATAGAGATCCTAGTATGTTGACTGATTTCCTAGTCCTAACTAGGATTAGTGGTTTCTTCTCTTGGAACAAAGCAACGATCTGAATACTTCAAGAAGAGTTCCTTATGGCTTGTCCTAGAGGAGGGATGAGCTCATGTGATGGATCTTTCGGTGATGCAATTCAATTCTATTGGAAGATGAAGATATTTCCTTTGAAGCTACTATGTTGACCTCACTAGATTCTATTAAGCCTTTTAATGTGTGCTTGAGTGTGATGAAGGAATCCATCTTGTTCCCTTTATCTCAATGGAAGTCACAAGAAGCATTGCATTGTAGTGCTTTGGAAGGGTATTTTGCAGATCCGATTTGGATGGGAACTTCAAGATATTTTTGATGTCTTGAAGCATTGTGTAGAGGAAAGTTGCCAAAGGAATGAACTTCCTTTTTGGTTTGGAATGTTCTTATAAGGATGGTGTTGTGGATTCTATCTCTGCTTGAGGTTCCAAGTAACTTGACTCTATACAAGCGCTTGCTCCCACTTGCTGCATAGGTGGTTGGAAAAGAGGTGGTGTGTCCCTATAGTAGTTTCTTGGTGTCTACAAATATTGTAGAGGCTTGTATCGAGGTTGATAATTTGATAACACTACCTAGGCATATTACTTCTATTGTCTTGTGGAACTAGATGAGTGGTTGATGTTAGAATTGATTTAAGAGAATTGACTATTTTTTGTTACTATTTTTTATGATGACGTGCATTGTCCCTACCTTAACATTTATAGCTTTTTTCTTCATTCACTTAGGTTTTTGTTTGGTTGTTGCAAAGGTGGATTATTGTTGTAAAGAGAAGCCTATGTTTGTATGAACCCTCTGTCGATGCAATTTTCAATTCAAACTCCTACTTGTATTAGTTCAGGGAAGGTATTATACATCTATAAAGATAAAATGGTCATGATAGACATGATAGCCAGCATAAAAGATCTTATCACCATGTCTAGCAGCTCCTTATCAATGGGTCTAAACTCCAATTTATCGGCCAGATCCCTCCATCATCCTGTAAACTTGGAAAAGTTGTCATCTATCTTCTAATAGAATGCCTCCAGGTCCTTCTTGGTTGGGACCTGGTCTAGATTTCAAGCATATTGATTGGAAAACCTTTTGACCGTATTTTCCTAGGTGTTGATGGTTGTCATGTGTAACATAATAAATTTTAAATGTAATTTCCATGTAACCCTTTTCCCTAAATGTTCTTCTCATTTCTGTCTTTTATGTCTGTGTTGATGAATTAGTAGAATTTATAGTGGTTTGGTGAACACATGTTCAATAATTATACCAATCGAAGTTTTTATGCACAAATACCTCAGTGAAATCTTATTTAACGATCTAAAATGCAAATTCACCACTTAAGTGGAACAATGGTAAATAAATCGGTGCTAAAAGTGTAAGGCCCCAAACCTTGATTAATGTGTTGAACAAGCTTAACTACCATAATTAAGTTCTCTAAACCTTAATCTACCCTTTTGAGGTGTTTTTAAATCATGAGATAAGCTTAAGTTTTATGTTTGGTCCAATTTGGATGTTGTTTGTGCAAGTTATGTAATTTTTGTGCACATTATGGATTTTTTTTTTTGGAATTTACCCAATTGGGAGGTTTTCTTTGCAATTTGTTACATGCTTTATGATCCTTATATGTTTCCTTATCATTCTTGAGCTTTTTGGGCCATGGGGCACCTAGTTGTCCCTTTATTAGAAGGTGTTTCTCTTCAAGGGAATTTTAGGGATTTCCCCCTTTATGGATGAGCTTATCTTTAGGAGTTATCAATCAATGGAGTGATTTCTTTATTTGGAGATCATTGGTGGGCCTGGAGAGCCAACAATTGATGGCTAAGAAGTCTCTAGGAGATGTGGAATAGATGTTTGCATAGCGATATAAGCTCTAGGATACAGACACATGGAGAGCTCCATGGACACCTCATGCTTGACTCCTTCCTTATCTATAAAGGATTGCATGTCCATGGGCATCATTATCCATGTACACATGGAAAGTAACTTGACACCTCATGTGTAATGACCCTACCTCCCAGGTAACCCCCACTTAAGGGAGACCATGAGGTCAGAGTCGTTATCCCAATAAACTGGATCAAAGGTTTGAGAAATAATCAATAACAATTATTAAATTCTACCAACTAAACTGAAAGGTTGTAATAAAATATTAACTTTGCATACCTTTTTCAAAAACTTGGATATCTACTTTTATCCACATCTGGAGTCTACTCTAACTAATCCTCCTTTGTACTTTAATTCTCATTCAATTCCACATATGCCACTTTACTGTTTGTTCTATTCACTTGTACAAACACTGACAAACAAAATGTCAGTCAGCATAAAGCTGGTATGTGGGGGAAACAATAATCGTGTAATTAACCATAACAACATATTACAGTCAATTATGATTTAACAAACAACTTTACATTTTCAGCATAACTGCTCAATCCATACATACCCTAACCTCTGCGTTGTCCCTACAGTGGACCTGGATGCTACCTTCCTTATGGTAGATCCCCATTAAACCCCTCATGACCCTACCTAATAGGTGAATCAATTTCTACGGTTGAGTCACATGGCACTACCCATAGGCAGCCCACTCCTTAACTCGTAGTGTGCTAAAGAGTCTCATGGAACTACACGTGGGTAGCCCAATTTCTAACTCATGATAACCTAGACCTTGCTCTAGATTACCCTTTTTAGCACTTGCAAAGCCACAGAGGAGGACCAAGATCTAAGCCAGTCATGTATCTATATTTATAGTGATAATCATAGTCACTTTATAGTTGCATGAAATAAAAGTCATCCAAGCAGTTATTTTCAAGCAACCGATAAAACATCCAGAAATCACCGTGAAACTAAAGCGATTAATCATAAGCGTAACCACATATCTGTCAGGCTGATTTTGGTTAGAATAATCAAATCAATCAAGAATTCCAAATAGGCAAGCAAGCACGCAATGAGATCCAGAAATATGCATACAATTCCTTTTATTGATCATTCCATCAAGATCTATTAAACCTAGCTTGCTTCCTAGGGTTTCTAGTCCACTTTTAGGATTTCCATTGCAATTAGGATTTTTATTTTACTTTTATTACTACAAACCCTAATAAAGAAAAATAACTCACAACCCTAAGGATCATAACCTATCTCATCATTAACAACATACTTTCCCATATTTCGAATATGATCTTTTCCTCTTTTACTCTAAATTAGTCAACTTTTCATGTAAAATAGTTTGAAACTCAACTTTAATATCCAATAGGTTGTAATTACTTAATTTCATCAATTAATCATTATGAACTTAACCCTAATTCACAATTATCCTTAGTAAGGATTCTTTAATCCAAAATATATTCAAGAATCATTATATTACAGTTGTATACTAGAAATTTTCGAATTATAACCACTAAAACTCATGTTTTCCCAAATTAGGGTTTTTAGCCCATTAAACCATGTTCATGATCACAAAATCCTAAAAGAAACATATTAATCATCCTTTTATGATTTTACCCTTTGTTTTACTATTTAACATTTTAACATTAATAAAAAACAAAATCAAGTTTCATCATGATTGCTTTTATCTCTTTCTAGGGTTTTTCTATCATTTAATGCATTAAAAGATGTAAAGCCTGATACTTTTCAAATAGCATTTACAATTAGGCTCTGATATCATTTTTATCATGTTGTACGCATTTTTCTGATCAAAAAGCACTACTTGTATTTTTCAGCGAAAGGAATGATTTTTAGTGAATTAAACAAGATCACACCTTTTCCTTGAATTTTTGACTTACTTGGATTTTGCGGATAATCCTTAGCCTTTGGATTTCTGGTGGTTGTTGACCAGACTTGATCCAACGCTCCTCCTCACGTGTGCCCACTTAGTGCTTACCAAGAAGTCACTCACTCTCGATCATCGATCTATGCCTTGGTCCATCACGGACCTTGATGAAACAGTGGCTGGAACACTTGCCCACCCGATCTAGAAGCTTCCTTTCACAGCGGCACCGACCCAGGAGCTCACTGGAGCAAGTCAACTATGTCAACTCGGGGCACGAGGGAACAAGAGAAGGTGTCAGTTGTGTTCGTGAGGGTATGCCACAGACGAGGGTGGTCCTATTTATAGGATCTAGTGGCTTTTTAGGGTTACCAATCTTGTCGTCGCCCTTGTGCTCGACCCAATTGGGTGTTTCGTCAAAATCATATGAAACCACCTAAAACTTAGGCTGGTTTGGTGCAGAAACACCTTAGGAATTTATTGGTGTAGTTTCCTAGCTCGCACATGCAATGACTTACAAGGAAAGTGGACCTGAAAAAGCTCAATGTTTCGTTCTCCTACTCGAGGTGGATGACGCCCAGTTGTCGTCAGATCCTGATCCGACGGCTGGCGTTATTTCCTTTCCTTTTTCATTTAATCGAACATGTGTGACATTAAATATAGCCACATCACTTTAGGGAAACATGTGAAAGCCATAACTCTCAAATCGGGTGTCCAAGTAATCCCCAATTTTGAGGGAAACTTAATGGTAACTCTATCTACCTCTCTGCCAAAATTGGGCTCATTATCTAAAAGAAAACGTGCCTTGTATTTAGGTTCAAGATATCACTTAATTATATATATTTCTCACATATTTTCTCTTTCCCTTGCTATTAAATCATTATTCTGAGTTCCTTGAAACTCAAGGAACCTTAATGGCTCAAAATCCCATCTTGGGGATATACCTTAGCCTTTTACTTAACTTTTATCCATTATTTCTCATTATCTTGTTTAATTCTTATTAAAATATCTCTTTTCGAGGATTTCCCTTTATATCACTTTTTATTTTCCTTATTGGCATTCCTTTTAACATTAGAGACCTTATGGATTCGAAAATCCACCAAAGATAACTCAATTATACCTCTTTTTACTTATTTCCCACATTTTATCATTGTTTTCAATTTCTTTCTTAATAAAGAAATATTTAATTGATCTTTTCTTTTCTTGTTGCATTATCTTTGTAACTTTGGACTCCTTGGAACCCAAGGAACCCAAGAGGTACGAAATACACCTTTGGATTAAATTATTTTTCCCTTAAGAGGTTTCTACATCTTTCTTTTCTCCATTTCTTATTAATAATGGAGTTCCTTTTATCTTTTCCTTGTTATTGGGCCCAATAGCCAATAAAGCCCACAAAGCAACCAACAAGGCTCTTGTAAACGAAACTCATTTGTTCAAAACAAATTATATCATTATTTGTTCCAATATCTTTAATATGAGAAATTACATTTCTCACCAAATGAACCCAAAAGTTGGGGTTGTAACATCCTTCCCCTCTTATAGGAATTTTGTCCTCAAAATTCCATCAAGCAAACAAACATTACAGGATAAGACTTTTACATGTCCATCATTGGCCCCTATGTGGCTTTGCCCTATCCATGGCACTTCCAAATAACCTTTATCATCACATATTTCTTTCTTTGAGTTCTTTCACCTTGGCATCTATAAGCCTCATAGGTGACTCAGGTCATTTCAGCCTCCCTTGGGGCTCACTAGGTTCATTGCTCCACGCATTGTCTGAGTACCTCACATAGTGCTCTAAATTGGACACATGGAACTCATCACACATTACTTTATCTTGAGGGGTAAGGTCAAACTTAATCTTCTCCACCAATCCATCCCAAAAGGGCCCTTGTATCGGGGACTTATCTATCTCAGCTCTAGCTCAGAGGGGTCAGATTTTCATATCACATATTCTTCCCCACAATGAACTACATGCTAGTCTACTTTGCATCCGCTTATGACTCATGTCGTCCCTGGGTTCCTTTCAGCCATCATACGATCAAAGTGACTTCATCTGCACTCATTGTGGTCCTTTTCAGGCCTTCACGAGGTCCCTTCACCAATATCATCTTAATGAAGTGGTGACCGACACAACCTCCCTTGCATAGCTTCTTTACATCCCGATGATGGCTATGGTGGTGATCATCACATCTTACTGAGAACAAGAAATGTCTCTCTATATCATCCTGAATGAGCACACATGCCCTCATCAGACGCTCTAGTCTGGATCATACTAGCCATTAGTTAGGGATGATAAACTATACGAACATCAAGTTCTTCATGAACCTACTTCCTCCTTATGGAAGTGAACCTATAGGTCATACTTAAGAACTTTTGAACTCGTATCCTGGTGTAGTTGAACCATCTCTCTCATATGTAGTTCAACCGGATCCGTCTCTTGACAGTATTCTTTCCTTCTCATGTCATCTAAGTAAGGAGATCTACCATAACCCATACTGCATCTTGAACTTCCTTGGTTTAGGGGAGACTTACCAAAACATCCATAGTGATGAACTCCCATTCCCTCTCAGGGACTTTTTATCCTCTATATCAATACACTGGGTTACTGGTGTTCATCCTTCACCTCCTGGCTTGCATGGCGACAAGCCACATGCATCTTTGTACACCTTTCATATTAGGTATCAAAGTACTACTACCACTTATTATTTTAGTAGTACCACAGTGTATGGTGATCATGATCTCCTATATGTCATGATCCTTCAAGATTGATTCCTCAAAAACCCTAAACCACTCTAGTCAGAATTTCATCACCTTATTCTCCAAAGAAGTGCATCTGAGGTTATACAACCATCCCTTCATTGCATCAAGGCCTAGACTGGCAAACCAAACAACTACTAACATGTTAAACAGATCTCGTTACATCTGGGTGTTAGCCAAACTTATCTCTTTTTCAAACTTAGGGTTAACCTAACATAACCTCTTCTAGCCTCTGGCTAAACTAGGCAGTTGCATCTCATCTAGAGCATCCATTACCACTTCACATCCTTAGGTGTTAGGTAATGTTGAAGACATACACCTCCATGTATTCCACTTAATATCTCATCTCAACTCTAAATCTATCTTCATCAAGAAAACGTTGAGCTTATTCTATTAGTTTTTGAAGTCAACCTTGTATGACTCATAGCTCATGATAAAAACATCCTCATAAGATGACTACCTTATTTTTCTTAGTGTTGGAAAACCATCATAACAACGTTACAACTCACATCATCTTTATCCTTGGTGTATTGCATGTGTACTGTCGTATCTCTCACTACCATAACAAGAGGAAATAAGCATTTGGTTGCAGTCCAAATACAAAGGTCTTCCCATTCCAAGAGTAGAGATGGTACATCCCACCTTTCCAGTACACCTTCATATCTAAGTTGAAACATGCAACATATGTCTCTCCATCACGATCATCTCGATATCAAAGTTACTTCCATGGAAAACTGGTCTCGAACCCACTTGGGTCACCACAAAATCCTTGGTCATCTCCTCTAGGTCTGTAGGGTGTCGGCACCTTTGGGGTCATCCCTCTTCCCTAATGCATCCAGAGAGTGCCCTATTCATCTTCCCTTTGGGTCCCATGAGTTCATGAAGGTGATCAATCTCCTAACCCATGGCCCTTAGACAATGATAGTTATTACCTCCCGACCCTATCGTCATGTATAACTAGGGAATTAGGAAACTCCTACTTCCATCGGTCTTATCCCTACTTGACCCTAGGATAGACTTAGGATTCTATTATAGTATATATCCAACTTAGAACCTTACCGAAGCCTTCATCATCTCTCTCTATGCATTCATGGGTTGGCTTTCATCCTTTCATAGGGGTCATGGCAACATGCCTACCTTGGTCAGGCCCCATACTGGTTACCTCCATGGTAACACATTCACATGCACTTAGAGATGGTTATCTATGGGTCTACATGTTCATTCTCATACCATGTAGTTTCCACTTAGCTCCTCAAGATCCTATAAGACCTCTTTAGGTTACCTTAAACTAATAAAACTGGTATACACCCTACAAAAGGGTCCCTCTCCCAGGATAGGAGGAAACTACATCTTGGTGACAAAGGTCACAAATATCCTTATGTCTAGGGTTTACATCCACATGAGCATGCTTAACCCTAGCAAGCTACTAAGGCACAAGAAGACCATCTACTAAACCATGCTAGGGCATATGTTTTCTCATTCATCAACATTGGACCAAGAACAACCCTTCCCACGACACCAACTTAGTTTGTGAGGGGTTCATCAAACATACCTTTAAAATTAAAGGGTTTCCCTTTCCTTTAAACATGAGGAGTACCATGCTAGTATCTATAGAAACTCAAATCTCATCATGAGCATCAGGTACACCACTTCCCCTCTTAGGCCTAGGAACCCTAGGTTCACTTTTGGGTGTCAAAGTGCATGTTCAACCTCTTAGCCACAAATCAAGCATGTATAAGGAACGACATGCACTTCCTATCATCCTTCTACTTGAGAAACACTTCAGAGTTGAGCCCTCCTCAAGGACAACCAATAAGGTACAAGGCCTCACAACCTTTTACTAAACCTCTCCAGCTCTGAGGAACTCTTCTTCCTATCTCAGAAGGTAAACACCTACACCATGGACACATAGGTACCAGAAGCCTCATCCTCTCTCTAGGGTTTGGTTCCTCTAATGGAAACTAAGATATCATCAGCCTCCAGGGATCAATCATGAGGCAACCACTATCATACACATAGGTTGCATCATCCTCAACTCCCCACTTTTCCTCATATCTTAGAGTCTAGGCTTCCAAACTTCTTGCTTGGGTCCTACTTTCTCTCTCTAGATCTAACTCCACAACCCGCCTTATACTAAAGGCCATCGCTCCATGAAGATGGATCAAGCTCACAAGCATACCTCTATGTGGGTGAAGCCTATGTTCAAACTTATGTTTGCTCAAGGTTATCCCTAGCCCTTTATGCTTATCTCATCATTTATCCAACACACTCCCTTAGCCAGGGTTTCAACATAATGCTCACACTACTGATGTATTATGGGTGCCTACTATGCCATGCTCATATAAGCTCATGGGGTTTCCATTGGTTCTTCTCTAACCTCATCAATGAAGGAGCTATCCTTCACTCTAACATGCACGACCCTTCCCAGGGTTGGGTCACTAAAGGTACTAGGTCATCCAACCTCTCATGGTTCATATGGCATCCAAGGCAAGTCCATCCAAACACCTAGTCTACCATGACATATAACTCATCATGCCATCTCTCCCTCTAACCCCCCACTTAGGGTTAGGGTTAACATCATCCTCAGAGGATGTGCCAAGTCTCTACTTTTAATGGAGGTCTCTACCTCCAAGACTAACTCTCTTTACTTATCCTCCTGACAAGAAGGTCTAGCCTTAGGTCTCTCCTGAGGGCATGACAACTTATGTCATATGACCTAAGCATGTATCTATTCTTTTACGCTTAATCTATTAAGTTTATGTCCATGACATCTTATTTACATGCTTTTTATTAATTTGGTGGAGGATTCCATAAACCTTATCAACCTTACCCATACCTCAAGAGGGTCAGGAAGAGAGAGAAAACCCTAATCCTTATAATCCTTAACAACATTTGAGTTGAGAAGGGATGAACAAGATGAGAGAGTCCTAAAGGTATCTTATTTCGAGTCAAATCCTGAGACATTGGCCAGGAAGTCACACTAATCTGGGAGTCCTCGTATTCTGACTAGCGGTACGGAGGAAAATCTTGCCAGCCCCCAGACATGATCATTTTCTAGACACCTCTGTCTTTCAGAAAATCCTCTAATAACTCCCTTGGGTTCTATGGAGTTTGTAAAATTTAATAATTATTAAAGATTAAATGAGGAACCTATGATCTGATACCAAATGTAATGACCCTACCTCCCGGTAACCCCCACTTAAGGGAGACCAAGTGGTCAGAGTCATTATCCCAATAAACCAGATCAATGGTTCGACAAATAATCAATAACAATTATTAAATTCTACCAACTAAACTGAAAAGCTGTAATAAAATATTAACTTTTCATACCTTTTTCAAAAACTTGGATATCTACTTTTATCCACATTTGGAGTCTACTCTAACTAATCCTCCATTGTACTTTAATTCTCATTCAATTCCACATATGCCACTTTATTGTTTGTTCTTTTCACTTGTACCTAAAATGCCGACAAACAAAACGTCAGTCAGCATAAAGTTGATATGTGGGGGAAACAATGATCGTGCAATTAACCATAACAACATATTGTAATCAATTATGATTTAACAAACAACTTTATGTTTTCAGCATAATTGCTCATTCTATACATACTCTAACCTCTGCATTGTCCCTACAGTGGACCTGGATGCTACCTTCCTTATGGTAGATCCCCATTAAACCCCTCATGACCCTACCTAATAGGTGAATCAATTTCTAGGGTTGAGTCACATGGCACTACCCATAGGCAGCCCACTCCTTAACTCATGGTGTCCTAAAGAGTCTAATGGCACTACACGTGGGTAGCCCAATTTCTAACTCATGATAGCCTAGAACGTGCTCTAGGTTACCCTTTTTAGCACTTGCAAAGCCACAGAGGAGGACCACGATCTGAGCCATTCATGTATCTATATTTATAGTGATAATCATAGTCACTTTATAGTTGCGTCAAATAAAAGACATCCAAGCAGTTATTTTCAACAACCAATAAAACATCCGGAAATCTCCGTGAAATGAAAGTGATTAACCATAAGGGTAACCACATACCTGTCAGGCTGATTTAGGACAGAATAATCCAGTCAATCAAGAATTCCAAATAGGTAAGAAAGCATGCAATGATATCCTAAAATATGCATACAATTCATATTATTGATCATGCCATCAAGATCTATTAAACCTAGCTTGCTTCCTAGGGTTTCTAGTCTACTTTTAGGGTTTCCATTGCAATTAGGATTTTTCTTTTACTTTTATTACTAGAAACCCTAATTAAGCAAACTAACTCACAACCCTAAGGATCATAACCTATCTCATCATTTAACAACATACTTTCCCATATTTTGAATATGATCTTTTCCTCTTTATCTTAAATTAGTCAAATTTTCATGTAAAATAGTTTGAAACTCAACTTTAATATCCAATAGGTTATAATTACTTAATTTCATCAATTAAGCATTACAAACTTAACCCTAATTCACAATTATCCTCAGTAAGGATTCTTTAATCCAAAATATGTTCAAGAATCATTATATTACAATTGTATACTGGAAATTTTCGAATTATAACCACTAAAACTCATTTTTTCCCAAATTCAGGTTTTTATCCCATTAAACCATGTTCATGATCACAAAATCCTAAAAGCAACATATTAATCATCCTTTTATGATTTTACCCTTTTCTTTACTCTTTAACAGGTTAACATTAATAAAAAAAATCAAGTTTCATCATGATTGCTTTTATCTCATTCTAGGGTTTTTCTATCATTTAATGCATTAAAAGATGTAAAACCTGATACTTTTCAAATAGCATTTACAATTAGGCTCTGATATCATTTTTATCATATTCTACGCATTTTAATGATAAAAAAGCACTACTTACTTGTATTTTTCGGCAAAAGGAATGATTTTTAGTGAATTAAACAAGATCACACTCTTTTCCTTGAATTTTTGACTTACTTGGATTTTGCGGATAATCATTGGCCTTTGGATTTCTAGTCGTCGTTGACCAGACTCGATCCAACGCTCCTCCTCATGCGTGCCCACTTAGTGCTTGCCAAGAACTCGGTCACTCGCGGTCGTCGATCTATGCCTTGGTCTATGATGGACCTTGATCAAATGGTGGTTGGAACACTTGCCCACCAGATCCAGCAGCTTCCTTCTGTGGCGGCGCCGACCCACGAGCACGCCTGAGCAAGTCGACTACATCGACTTGGGGCACGAGGGAACAAGAGAAGGTTCTGGTTGTGTTCGTGAGGGTCTGCCACAGATGAGGGTGGTCCTATTTATAGGATCTAGTGGCTTTTTAGGGTTACCAATCTTTTCGCCGCCCTTGTGCTTGGCCCAATTGGGCGTTTCATCTAAATCGTATGCAACCACCTAAAACTTAGGCTGGTTGGGTGCGGAAACACCTCAGGAAGTTATTGGTGTAGTTTCCTCGCTCACACATGCAATGATTTGCAAGGAAAGTGAATTCGAAAAGGCTCACTATTTCCTTCTCCTACTCGAGGTGGATGACGCACAACTGCCGTCGGATCCCAATCCGACGGCTGGCATTATTTCCTTTCCTTTTTCATTTAATCGAACATGTGTGACATTAAATATAGCCACATCACTTTAGGGAAACTTGTAAAAGCCATAACTCTCAAACCGAGTGTCCAATTAATCCCAAATTTTGAAGGAAACTTAATAGTAACGTTATATACCTCTCTGCCAAAATTGGGCTCATTATCAAAACGAAAACGTGCCTTTTCTTTAGGTGCAAGATATCACTTAATTATATATAATTTTCACATATTTTCTCTTTCCCATGCTATTAAATTATTATTTTGAGTTCCTTGAACCTCAAGGAACCTTAATGGCTCAAAATACCCTCTTGTGTATATACCTTAGCCTTTTACTTATCTTTTATCCATTATTTATCATTATCTTGTTTATTTCTTATCAAAATATCTCTTTTTGAGGATTTCCCTTTATCTCTCTTTTTATTTTCCTTATTGGCATTCTTTTTAACATTAGAGACCTTATGGATACGAAAATCCACCAAAGATAACTCAATTATACATCTTTCCACTTATTTCCCACATTTTATCATTATTTTCAATTTCTTTCTTAATAAAGAAATATTTAATTGATTTTTTTTTCTTGTTACATTATCTTTGCAACTTTGGACTCCTTGGAACCCAAGAGGCACGAAATCCACCTTTGGATTAAATTATTTTTCCCTAAAGAGGTTTCTACATCTTTCTTTTCTCCATTTCTTATTAATAATGGAGTTCCTTTTGTCTTTTCCTTATTATTGGGCCTAATAGCCAATAAAGCCCACAAAACAACCAACAAGGCTATTGTAAACGAAACTCCTTTGTTCAAAACAAATTATATCATTATTTGTTCCAATATCTTTAATATGAGAAATTACATTTCTCACCAAATGAACCCAAAAGTTGGGTTTGTAACATCATGCATTGTTTTTTCCTTATACATAAAGGTTTGCAGGATGGGCACCCTTA
Organism: Alisma plantago-aquatica; assembly: GCA_963693085.1. Classification (NCBI taxonomy): domain Eukaryota; kingdom Viridiplantae; phylum Streptophyta; class Magnoliopsida; order Alismatales; family Alismataceae; genus Alisma; species Alisma plantago-aquatica. The sequence goes on from OY856409.1 coordinate 169,671,878, forward strand.
GTCATAGGACACATGAAAAATATCTTGGACACCTAATGCTTTGCTTCTTCCTTAACCATAAAGCTTTATATACCCCTTCCTTACCCCCCAACCAAACTATTTGATCCATATCACCTCCCTCCTACTTAGAAATTCATGCTCTCTCTATTTCCATGGAGGATGTGTCCCACGGTAGAAGAAGATGACATCTTGGTGAAGAAGGTCTTCTAGGGTTTCATCTAAGCTCATCTAGGGTTTCTCAAGTTACCTTTTGACATTTTTGACTAAGGCAAGTAGGTTTCTTCCCCCTCTCCTCTGTTTTCCCTATTATTCTTCTTCCCTCCGCCTTCCTCCAACTCAAAACCCTAGTCTTCCATGGAAAAGCTCCATCTAAATATCAAAAAAACTCTTATTTCCATGCTTCTCTTGCTTAGGAAGAAGGTGATTCTTTCTCGAGTTTGGAGCTTGTGCTTGGAACTACCAACCCATCTTGCTCGGGTTTCCTTCTGATTGGGATCTAATCTTCTTCTTAGAAGCAAGTTATATAACTTGCTCCATATTTGTTTCTTATTATAATCTTGTTAGTTCACATTCTTATACTTAAATTATGATCTCCACCTTTAGATGCTGTTCTTGTTTCGGGTTTCATTTCTTTGATGTGCTATACTTTGTAACTAGCACTAGTGAACTTGAAATGATTGGTACATCCCTCCTAGGGTAAAGGATGACCTAGGATAGGTTGTGGGGTGCCATGTCATGGGCCAGACCTTGTCCATCTCTCACTTCCTTGCTTGTAAGTAAATTGTTGACATGTCATTTTTTGGTTGGTCAAAATTGGAAAATTCATATCTTTTAAACCGATGGTCCAAAATTAATAAAAAAATATGTTTTGGATTTTTAGAATTAAGATCTATATAATAAAAATGCTTTCGACATCTGATTTCAATGTTTCTCGAAAGGTGATTTTTGGAATATGATTTTAATATAAAAATCCATAAAAATTACAACTTAATCAACGTAACTCCAAAATTGACATACATATATGTTTTCTTGATCAGGAGAACCTAATTAGTCTAATTGAGAGATTTTTTAGAGTCTAAATCTGATTTTTGTGAAAAGGTCCAATCTTAGGGTTTCTATGCAATAATGTGCAATATGTACACTAATGAATGTTAATAAATTGAAATAGGCCAAAGTTGAACTTGGAACATCTAGAAGTGATGGAACTTAGTATTTGAATACAGTAAAGAGGTATGTGCATTCTTACACCCTATGTTGGGATATTTACAAAGCAAACCCTATATTCCCTAATAAGGCGCTACATGAACCCTATTTTCTCTATTCATGACTCTTTTCCTAAATTGCATAAAAAATTAGTGTTGAATTCTAATTTTGAAGGGTATTGTACCCCAATGCGAGGTATCAAATATATGGTGCATCTACATGCCATAGTTTCTCTAATCATGTTGATTGTATTAGACTATTTAATTAATGTAGCAGTACTTATGTACAACCACCCATAGATAGGGCATGTGTTATTTTTCCCTAGGGAATGCATTATCCCCCCCCCCTTATATAATTTGTGAAGGTGAGTAAGAATGTGTTATTTCTCCCTTCACCTATAGGTTGGGGTTTGGTAGGTGCCTCAACCCTACTTAAGTAATGTAGTCAATATTAATCATGCATGCAATTCCTTTACTATTTTAATGTTATGGCAAGAATATATTTTGATTATGCATCATACTCTTGATCTTTTCATCTATTGATGAACTTATAGCCTTTAATTCTGTGTTATTTTTATAGCCTTTAATTCTGTGTTATTTTCTTTCTTTTGTTCTTGTTCATATTGTTGACACATACCTTATTTTCTTTCCCACTTGCTGATTGATTTCCCAACCACCTAGATTTTAGACAAGGTGGTGAACAAGATCAAGGGAAATAGGACCAAGATTTGATTCAAGACTTTCTTTAAGAATGTCTAGGTTTCTAAGTCTAGATCCTTTGTTTTCTCATATTTTTTTTTCTAAAAAACTTAAGTAGTGAACAATGATGAAAGACATGTAATAGCTTTAGTTTATTTTTCCTTTCCGCTTCTATTGACATTTTGTATGTATCTGGTGCATGCTTATTTACTTGGAATAATATACATGCATCCCTCAATATCATTATTTTGTGAAAAGATAGATGTTTTATGTGACATCTTTCTATCACACAAACAACGAAATGCCACACAAAAACGTGTGGAACATCCATAAACCACGTTACCAAAAACACAGGTTAATTAAAACTGATTGCGGAAATCAGATAAATAAAGAAACTATTGCATCCAGATCCTTATCTTGCCAGGAAACATGTTATATAAGCATACATAAACCTTGATACATGTCCATAGTTCATATGATCCAGCTATCACATAGGCACAAAGACTTCACCACATGTTTATTTACAGAATAGGCCGTACTAGGACAACGGCAGGATAAACAAGCTACATCATCTATACACGTGAAACATCGTCAAAACACCTCCAAGGACCTGAGTGTACAGGGATGACTCTAGGACTCTACTACAAAACAATGAAAACAACATCATATCCATATCTTGCCTCCTACTAATCTTCTTTCTGCTCGGATGCAACCTCACGACCACCACCACGTCTAGCACAATCACCTAAAAAGGTTTAAAACCAGTGGGGTGAGACACACAGTCCCAACGAGAAACATAACTCACTACTACAGAAACAGCCTTTGGCGTCGGTTGTTTAACCCCCTTTGGCGTCGGTTTCTGAGCGACGCCTATGTGGGCGTCGCTAAAGGTCGAACACTTCGGCGTCAGTTTTTTAACCGACGCCTATTTAACATATAGGCGTCGGTCTTTTAGTAGATAACCGACGCCAAAAGGGTTCGCGCCACAGAAAACGGCGTCATCTATGACACATTCTGCGTCGGTTATCTACTAAAAGACCGACGCCTATATGGACTATAGCGTCGGTGTTTACTTGGTAACCAACGCAGAAAGAGTCCTAGATGACGTTGTTTTCTGTGGCGTGAACCCTTTTGGCATCGATTTTCTATAAAAAAACTGACGCCATACTTCAAGACGACATGGCCGTGCTTCCCTGCACGGCCGTGTTTAGTACTATAGGCGTCGGTTTTATATGAATAACCGACGCCTTTTCCACCACGTCCGTGCTTTCCTGCACGGTCGGGTTGTTTGTACTATTAGGTGTCGATTTTTATCCAATAACCGACGCTGTAGGTCTTTGCTGACGGTTTTCTATAAATAACCGATGCCTATATCAATTTTTTTTTTCATATCAGTTTGCAGGCCTGCTGTGGCTGGTCAGCAGGATGAGAACCTGCAGTTCAGTTTTCTGAACTGCAGGTTTACGACATCCATTGATATTAGCCTACAAACAGGCTACAAACCTGCAAAAGTCCCAAGGAAAATTTCACACAAGTAGATACATTCAGACATCAATTCAATTCTCACATTCACACATATAGAAACATTCAAATACATGTATTAACATTCAGAAATATTCATTTATAAAGTTTCATTCATTATCGCTATCAACATCCCAATTATATCTTACAGTTGCCACTTCTTGTATGGCTTTTGCCCATTCTTCTCTTATTTCATTTAATACTTCCATCGTATATGGAGCATGTATATTTTTTAAGCGTTTACCTATAGTTTTGTCAGTTTTAAATACCTGCAAAGAGAATGATGTATATATATAAGTAATAATATAAAAATAAGATTGATATAGTTCATACTAACTAATGAGACTATATATAATACCTCATGTATGGTATCAATGTCCAATGCGGCATGTTTGATAATCATCTGCATAAATCACATCACATAGTATGCGCATGCCCAACCATTGTCTTGTGTAGCGCACTATAAATTGAAACATACAAAATAATACAACTAAGCACAATTCACATCAATAATATATACATTGGAGTCGGGAACTTACTTGTACGTTCTGCCAATTTATTGGCTGGTTCTTTTTCCTTGGGACCGTTCCTCCAACCTTTTTGAATGCATCTAAACCCCTACATGTTAATATAACACAATAAATTACATAAGTAAATAGTAATGTAATAACAGATGTTAACAGATAAAAAAATGAAATATTTCTCACCAGAATAATGGCATTCTCATTACGTGTCCAATTTTAGTGTTTAATGTACTTCCCGCAGGATCTAGATAATAAACAGTGAACGTCCCGGGGACAATAACTAGTAACTCCCAATGTTTACCGCTAGAGGTAAAAAGTTAACAATTAATAACTCAAAATGCACAATAAAAATGGAATTTTCTTAAGTCCAAATTATAAATAAAGTAAACTTACTTGACATTGAATGGAGCTATTATTATCGTCTTCTTTTGCTGACCAAAAATTGTAAAAGCATCTATACAGTATTGTTGAACATTATCAGGGTCTTTAGCTACCATAGTAATCAATGATGGAATCAAAAATCCCACATGATCAAATGCAAATTGTTTGCAATGATCTTCGGCTAAGTAGCTGCAAAACATGTATTACATATGCATTAATATATAAGAAACCAGATCACCGGATCTTACACAAGGTATATGGATGTATAAACAAGATCTCACCTTATCCATGTCTCTATAGTTGATGTATTCAGTCAATCATACATAAACAGCTCAATAATATCTTGTATAAATAAAGAGCTATCGTATGATTGACCTGCATAATCTGCATCTAAAGAAACAATTATCGGGCAATGTATATTATGTGCCCGTAGCCAACATGCCATTCCCCTACAAGCAGGACCTAACGGGTATGTTAGGTCAGTTGGAACCCAAGTTGGTAATGCGGGAAGTGGAGGTGGAGGCCTAGGTGCTCCTGGTGTCTTCTTTTTAACCTGTATATATAATTTCAGATCAGTTGACATCATATATACACATTAACAGTCTAAATCAATGTAAATTTATCTTACAATTTCAGTAGTGTAGACGACATCTGCTTTGGGCCACAATATGACCCCGCCTTCTGCCTCAGCAAGTGTATCAATATCCGGGTGGGGATATTGCAATGTAGCTTCCCTCCAATCGGGTAACACACATAATGGGCCCACACGAACGTAGCCCTGTGGCATTGGAGTCCCGTGAAACCTTTCCCCAGGAAGGGACGGGTAAGCCTGCGCCTCTGCAACAACATAGTCTTGTATTCTTAAGCGGCATGGCTTCAATGCCTACAAATTTACGTAAAGAATGTTATACATATATACATATCATCTTGAAAAGACTAGCTACAATGTCATAAACAATACTTACAGCAGACGTGTTAGGCGATGGGTCTCCAGGATTACTCGCAGTCTGTGCATCAGGAGAAGAGTGGGTCGCCATAGGCTGATTGGAAGCCTGAGATGCGTGCCACCGCATCAATTCTTCCTTGACCTTCTCAGCGACTACATCGTTGGCCTTCTTAGAAACTATATCGTCGACTCTCTTATTCTCCTATACATGGATAAAAGCAACATTATCTTCTTATTATTGAATTTCCTTTTGCAGTAACATTCTAAAAAAAGAATAGGTTACCTCTTCTTGAGAAAGTCCCGCTCTGGGTTTGCGCTGGGATGGCCCAAAGAATGCTTTGATGCCCACACCAGCGCCTGCACCCCTAACACGTCCAGGATGCTCTGGGTTACCCAAAGCAACTGTCAATTCATCCCTTGTGCCCTGAGGGATGAACGTGCCTTGTTTCCTCTGCTGGTGCAGCTCCCGCTAATCACCATCAACATAAATTGGTAAGTTAACACCACAAATAATCAATATTCAAACGATTGCTCTAAGAGTTGTATTTTACCATTTTCGCAGCCGCCTCAGCAGTTACGGGCTTCTTTATTTCACCCTTCTTGTTTTGCCTTTCAGCTATCTAGATATCATGGCGAGGCATGGGTGTGGCAGACTCCTGAGTAGGAGCAGACTCCTGAGTAGGAGCAGACTCCTGAGTAGCAGCAGACTCCGCATGTAGTCTTTGGCGAACGCTTGCATAGCCTTTTGGACCCATAGTGTGGTCATGCACATTCAGTGCACGCCTTGCTTTTTGTGCGTCACTGAGGGCCTAGTTAGTATGCACATTAATGATTTGGTTAGTATCACTAAATGTTAATCTTGAATAGGTGAATACAATGTATATTAATTAAATTGGGAGTGACACCTAATACCTTGAATTCTTCAGATTTTCTTGAAGCAACAAAATTGTCCCAATCTTCTTTGTCCAAGAAGTTCCATTGTTCAAGGGCTGACTTCTTTTTCTTATCACCCACTTTTATGTATTCTCTGTTCAGATTTGTCCTATAATTCCTAAGCATCTTTCCAGCACGTTGCATCACACTTTTACGATGCAACTTCTCATCCAATGCAAATAGATTCTGTAAAATAGAAATGTTATTAACTAGTATCCAAAATAGAATTGCAAATAATAGAATTTGTAATCTACAAAATAGAATTGCAAATAATAATAACTCACGCATAAATCCTTCCATATCAAGTCTTTTTTCCCTTGAGGAACTTTATGCCAATTATCATACTTAACACCACAATGGCTCCGAGTGGTACACCCAAGATATTTTACAAAATTATTGCGGTTCACTCCAATTGCATTTCCTCCATTATCAAACTCCACAACCAATTTGGATCCACTACCACTAAGCGCTATTAACTTCTTCAACAGAGTGATGCCCCTTTTCTTGTTAAGTGTTTGGTGCTGCGCATCAAGTTGCTCCAGTGCTTCAGTGGGTACATGTGCATCATCAACCTAAAATTTGACAAAAATAAACACACTGAATTAGCCCAATATAGAAATATAAGATATATGACATAACTAGAAGATAATGAATTTTATAGAAATACAGGATATGTTTTTAGAACTTACATTGGTATCCTCGCCATGCTCGTCATGGACAGCATGCTCATCATGGACTTCATGCTCATCATGGACATCATGCTCATCATGGTCAGCCATCTGAAAATGTCATTAAAAAGGCAAACATTTAGCATTTGTATTAACTAGAAAAAGGCAAACATTTAGCATTTGTATAAACATACATGTCTCTAAAATTGTGATCTTTTATCAATTAACAATCCTTCATTGTGATCTCCGCACACATATAAGTCATCATTAGGTGTTGACTTTTGATTTCCTCACCAGTGTTGACTTTCAAGTTGTTACCGCAATGCCTACATGGACAGTAGAACCTATCTGTAGGTTTTTTCCTATGTTCCTCAGCAAATCTAATAAACTGATCAAGACCAGATATAAACTCTGGGGTGCAATGATTACGAATGGACATCCATGATCTATCCATTCTATGATCAGAGAAAACATATATATATTAGGAAACAAGTATATATTGGGAAAAGATTAGGGTATACACTTACATCCTAAGTGTATAATGTGATGTCATTCTTATATATAATAAATGTGTACCACCTATCCCATCCTTGAACACCTAATCTCACTAGTAAGTGTATAATGTGTATTGGGTTTTCAAGAAATTTTTGGCAGCATTTCCCCGTTGTTCTCTAAGTAGATATGTACTTAGAGAACAAACGGGGAAATGCTGCCAAACTTTTCTCGAAAACCCAATACACATTATACACTTACATCCTAAGTGAGATCAGGTGTACAAGAACAGTCCCAAACCGGGGACTATCCAAGATTTACTCCTAATGAGTCAATCTTGGACGGGTTTCTAGGCCAACAAACACATTTGATGTCATTCTTATATATAATAAATGTGTACCACCTATCCCATCCTTGAACACCTAATCTCACTAGTCAGTGTATAATGTGTATTGGGTTTTCGAGAAAATTTCGGCAGCATTTCCCCGTTGTTCTCTAAGTACATATGTACTTAGAGAACAAACGGGGAAATGCTGCCGAAATTTTCTCGAAAACCCAATACACATTATACACTTACATCCTAAGTAAGATTAGGTGTTCAAGAACAGTCCCAAACCGGGGACTATCCAAGATTTCCTCCTAATGAGTCAATCTTGGACGGGTTTCTAGGCCAACAAACACATTTGATGTCATTCTTATATATAATAAATGTGTACCACCTATCCCATCCTTGAACACCTAATCTCACTAGTAAGTGTATAATGTGTATTGGGTTTTCGAGAAAATTTCGGCAGCATTTCCCCGCTGTTCTCTAAGTACATATGTACTTAGAGAACAAATGGGGAAATGCTACCGAACTTTTCTCAAAAACCCAATACACATTATACACTTACATCCTAAGTGAGATTAGGTGTTCCAGAACAGTCCCAAACCGGGGACTATCCAAGATTTACTCCTAATGAGTCAATCTTGGACGGGTTTCTAGGCCAACAAACACAATAATAGATATGTACATGTTAGGGTTTCATCAATGTTAGGGTTTAATCAAATCAAATTAGGATGCTAGAATGGATTTAAATCAAATTAGGGTTTAAATCAAATCAAACACGGCCGTGGCTGTGTTGGCCTACCATGGCCGTGCGGGGCAGGACGGTCGTGTTGTCCGGAACGGTCGTGCTGCCCAGCACGGCCGTGGTAGGCCATTCTTCTCAGTTCTTAGTGAAAGAAGTGGTGAAACCAAGATTTAGATGCAATATTAGGCGAGCAACAACTACTGACCTCCCAGCAGTGGTGGCGGTGACCGGCGAGCTCTAGGTGGCAGGGCAGGCAGGTGCAGCGGTGGCTGGTGAGCTCCAGGCGGTAGGGCAGACAGACCAAGGAGCAGCGGCGTCGGCGGCAAGGAGAAGCGGCGTCGGCGGGCGGCGGCAAGGAGGAATACGGCGCGGCGGCGAGCTCCAGGCGGCAGGGAAGGCAGACCAAGGAGCAGCAATGGCTGCAGAGAAGGGGGCGCAGCGGAGAAGGGGGCGCAGAGAAGGGGAAGAAGGCAACAATAGTGGTGGCGGAGAAGGGGGTGCGCCGGCGGCGCGGCGACGCTGTCGTGGAGGAAGAAGGAGCTTTCGGGGAGGAGAAATCGGCGGCGTGGTCGGGCGACAGCAGAGAAGAAAAGGGAAATCGGCTCGCAATGAAACAGATGAAAGGGGAAGAGTCGGGCGATCGTGGGATATTAAGTTCCAAAATAGCGTCGGTTGTTTCAAACAACCGACGCCTAAACCTCTTTAGCGTCGGTTGTTTGAACCAACCGCCGTCCAATTGGACGATATTTTCACGAAATTGTTTGGCGGGAACCACTTTCAGCGTCGGTTATGAAAGGTTAATCGACGCTGCAAGTGACACTTTTCGCGTAAATTTTCATCGCGCATAGGCGTCGGTTTCTATCTACATAACCGACGCTGAAAGTGACACTATTTTTTTTGCTCGAAAATTGGATTTCACAGGCGACTTTAGGCGTCGGTTTGTTATTAACAACCGACGCTATATTCAAAGTGGTACCCATGTCTGGCTAGTCTTCGAATATAGACGTCGGTTTGCCTAAATAACCGACGTCTAATAGTGTAGGTTTCGGTTTTCCTAAAGAACCGATGCCCAGAAAAGCGACACTGAATGTTGTTTCTGTAGTAGTGACTCCCCACCGAACTATAAAACTTTAAAGGAGCTAGAATAGATAAAGTAGATAATTGATATAAGCAACTCATATATACGACATATTGAATAGAAATAACTTTATTAACAGCTTACCAAGATATCCAGGAGGCATATAACCAGATATTTCTTTATGGAACATGATTGACAAGATAAGCTTTATAAGAACTTATCACAAGATATGAGGAATGTACAAATAACTGCAAGATATAACTAGGGCCACTATACAAGCAAGACCTCAACCAATGTTCTATGTTTTGCGTAAAGCAATACATACTATACGACTAGATTACAATTTTATTATGCCATGAGGAAGTGAGTCGTACCGCTCAAATCCAACCTTCGGCTGCGAAGCCCAAAACCGGTGCCATACAAGGTCAATGGGAGAGCCGAACTCCATGACCTCACCTCCTTGTAGTCAGTGCATGATATCAAAAGTAGGACCATAGTCTCTTGCTTAAGTGGCCTCATCCATAGGGTCAGCTCCGCAGGCTACCTTTTACTAGCCCGCTTTGGTACCGGTCTCGGCACTAGCATACCTTGAGCCATGAGGCCTATTCACCATGCTCTACAATATTGAGCCATGGGCCTATTCACCATGCTCTATAACACTGAGCCATGGGCCTGTTCACCATGCTCTATACACATCTGCAGTTGCACTCGAATCCTCCTATTTTTGGCTAGGAGAAACCCCACATATTCAACAATATGACTCCAGGTAATCCTGCGGGATAGACCTGTTTCACCATCACCAGCTACTGACGATGATGGATCTATGGCTAGGGAAAACTGCATGAAAGGTTCCTCTATAACTAATTAGTGTATTTTAAGTGGATTGCAAGATTCAACGAGGTTATGTAACATGCAATTATAATAAAACATAGGACTCATTATCCTATATTACATTGTCACTAAGACCCTCAATGCCATTAACATCATCTTGATCCATTACAAGGATCCAACATCACATGTTACCACTTGGCCTCTTGCCAAACATCTAGATCCATCATAAGGATCACTGGGACTCAATCCCATGATCAGGGAACACACTGCCATTCCATGGGTAACACCCATCACATAGTATTGAATTCATCATACCCATGATGTTGCACATCATGTTACTATCATGGCATTACCATGGACTCATCGTATAAATGTTACCTACAGGGTTAGTGAAGTCACAAAGGAGCAACGATGCTTATACAAGGAACATGTAAAACTTCTTACTTTATTATGAGAGTCAGCCACACAACATAGATGAGTGTATCAAAGTACAACATTTCTACATATATGTCAAGCGTAACAGCCTCATATACCAAAGCATAAAAAGCATTAGGGTTACCAACTGAACACATGGTACAACCCTCACTATAGGTGTATCGGGTAAGGAACAACCCACACCAAAAGCATCTCAGGTAAGGGATATCCCTCACCAAAGTTACATAGGTTACATCCAACCTATCCAACTATGTCAGCCAACACCCAACCTGGGAAACCCCTATACCAGGCATCACCCAGCAATGGGCAACTCTCAACCTGTGATGCCCAGGCATGCAATGCCCCAAGACGGGAAACATGTTGCAACATACTGTCGGGCAGCATCATAACAACCACCTAGGTCATCCGAATGGCACACCCCTATCGCCCATGAAGCACCGTGTTGGATAACACACCATAACGCTCAAGAGGATCACTTTCTGAGGGGTAAAACGGCCAAGGGATAAAACCCTATCCAAAATGTTGTCACAACATAAGCATCTTTATCAGGAAAGGCATCATCGAGCAAGGTGTCAACTGCAACATCCAAGAGGATGTCATGCAAGGCACTGATTATGCCATGACAACCAACACATACCACCTAATGCTCAAGGGACCAACATAGCAGCTAACACCCTTCCCGAGTTATCACGCATGACGGGCTACCTCTCCCAAAGACAATGGCTAACGCTGTGTCACCTCATCAAGTCGATAATGACCACAAGGCATATCGGCCAGCCCATCATATCGGGCAGCAAGACATCTAGGAGTAAAGACTTATAACAGTCAAAGGGGTCAACAAAATACCCATCTAGCATATTGTCCAAGCTCAACCCTAGGAGAGGGATATCAGGCACCACCCTACATGAACGATATCAGTAAGACATCTTGAGTTGTCAAGGATATCAAGTAGCAAGGGATATTGGGTAAGGGTCCAAAGGCCATATCGGGTTGGTCGCCTTCAATCGCAAGACAATCACAAAACCCTAAATACCAAGAGAGTTTTCTCACCTCTCAACAACCAATTGAGAGGGTTTTGCACAACTTCTATCACATAACATGCAGCAAGGTGGGTCATCACCATATCGACCAACCCACCAACTTCAACTAGGTCAAGGCCAACCAAAGGCTCACCTCTCAAGTCCATGGCAAGAGAGGGGTGTTACCCAAGCAACTAGAGTATAGACTCACCTCTCAACGACCAAGGAAGAGAGGGGTTTTGCCTACACCACTAGAGCTCAAGCTCACCTCTCAAAACCAAAGGAAGAGAAAGGAGTTTTTCCCCAAGAACACACCACACACACCATGGATTTAGGAGAACCCTAGGCACACCTTTCAACAACTAAGAGAGAGGGGTTTTTCCTAAAGAACCCTAATCCAACAGTTCAGCCAACAAGGTCCAAGAACACATCTAAGCACATAACCAGGTCATCATATCTTCAACATCAAGGGCACATACTAGAGAAAGAACATTACTAACAAGGTATGCATGGCCAATGAAGATAACATGTAAACAAGAAGTATATAAGGAAGGTAGTATAGCTAGGGTTAGGAGTTATGTAACCCTCCTCAAGAACACTCCTCAAGCTCCAAAGCTCCAAGAACCAAGCTTCAAGCTCCAAGGCACCACCTTCGGCCAACACTAGGAGAGAAGAGAACTACATAACCATCATGGATGAAAAGAAAGAGAGAAGAAGAAGAAGGTGCCAAGGATAGGGAGAGATACTCACCACAAGAGGAGAAGGAGCAAGGCACATCTAAGGTTTTGACCACCACTAGAGGAAGAAGAAGACTCAACCAAGGAGATTGGCCACCAAGCTCTACCAAGGGGAGATATCATCCACCATGAAAGAAGGGAAGCAACTAAGGAGCTAAAGGGATCCCAATCTAGCAAAGAAGGGGGTATATATGCAAGGGGGTTAAGTGGGCATCCACTAGGGGATTTGTGATGACTTTGATTTTAGGATTTTCATAGTTAATGTAGTAATTAAAGTTCATGATTTTTCTGAATTGTTTAATTCTAAGTTGAGGTATAATTTATCCAAAGATGGATACCATGACACACTAATATGAGCATGAATCCATTATATGATGAATTCTTTTGTCAAGGGCCATCTATGGACATGGAGATGTTGAAATGTATTAGTTCATGTTGAGTGCTTATGAAGTGAAGTGTCAAATTGAATTATAAATGGACTCAAATGAGTTAATGATGAACCTTGAGGTGTAATATCATCAAATAAGCAAGTTAAACTTGTTTAATACAAATAAAAATGATGATTCATGATTTAGATTTTAGGTTTGTACGCTTATTTATAAGGTTATTTGAAGAACTTTTTGACATGATTATATTGTGGGTTTTTAATGTCAAACCTTTTTAGATGAGAGATTATACAATCAAAGAGCCACACCTCAAATTTAGAAATGATCGGAGGTTCACATAAAGAGATATAAATATTTGAAGTTGAAGATATTCATGATATTAATATGGATGAACTTTGGTCTTTTAATTATTTAATAACTGTGAAATTTAGATGTCACGCTGGTCTGCCCTCTTTGCTTAGGTGCATTTTTTTTAGTTTGTCAAGTTAGAGAAATCACAACCACGATCAGAGGATTCGATGGATAGCTGCTCATCCTCTACCTCCGGATCTCGCGGAGTAAGGGGATGACTGAGTCACAAATTTCTCATCTTTGATGAGCAACAGATTTGTGAGATAGACACGGTCCTAACCGAGCCTCTGGATCTGCAAGAAATGAAGCACCCGAACAACCCCTCACTCAAGACTGGGCACCCATAGTTTGGAGGGACAACAACCTCCCCTCTCATCCCCTTCTCCATCTGATTCACACAACAACCAAATAGGAACAATCAAGGGATTGAGTGGGGAAAAAGGTAGCATTTTGCACTACAATAAGCGTAACCTAATGTAGAGAATGAGGATACAAGGTCATTTGGGTAGGTATGAAGCTGTGCGGAGTACATCCTGAAGCTCCTCAAACTGGTCTTCTCTGGCCATGATGGGTGATCTCAGAGATAGGTCTGAAGCCTTCCCCCAACCCTTAAAGACCACCTGCAAGTTCATACGAGGTCAGTGGACCTTCTTGGTTCCTCATATAGGTTGGGAAAGCACGGAGTAGTAGACCCCCAATCTTCTCACCATCTTCCGCAGCGACTACTTGCAGGAAACCCCCAGCGAACTATGGGGCCCTCTCTGGGCACCATCACCCCAAGCAGATGACGCCTTCATCTTCATCAGTGGGAGACGAAACCATCCAAGCATCACAACAGCGTGACAGGGAGGGAGAGGGGAGGATGTTGCCTTTTCCCCTTCCAAATCCTACACCTACGGCGGCCATGGGTGGTGACGCTGGCGAGTTCAGCAGCTCTAGGCTCTAAGAACCACTCTGAAGCTTTGGATGGAATGAGGAGGACAAGAGGTGTGTCACCACCAGCCTGATCCCCGCCAGAGCAGGATGAAGGAGGCGGCGTTCACACCAGTGAGTGTTCCGTGAGAGTTGCGTTGAATCTGGAAGGAAAGGGAGCAAAGAGACTGGGATCAAGAGGAGGAGGTGAACCCAGTTTAGGCCCCAGACCTGCTGGCTCAAGTGCCCTTTGGCCACATGGCAAGTCCGGATAGGTTGCAAAGGTAAATTACCTCAGCAAATGTGCAAATCTTTTTTAAATCGTAGAAAATACATACATTGGAAAAAAAATACAAACAAAATATCCACAGACTCATAAAAATGCTCTCTTTATTATGAAATACCTAGATCAGTCCTTTGATGCACATTTACTGATCTTATATAGTTGAGATAATAATACCCCAATTAGAGTTCATTAAATGAAATAAATTGTATACAGTTGACATAAACTCTCAGAAAATTCTAATAGAAGACTAATGATTACTAAAACTAATTTATGGACTCTTATATGAATATTATTTCTAAATATTAGGTCTTTTCCCATTAATGCATATTTAGATGCTTTCAATCTCATACTAATGCTAGAAAATAGATTAAGTATCAGAAAATTATGAAATTTGAACCAGACCATAGTTATGACCTTTAGACCAGTATAAAAATGTTAGAGGCAAGCTTAGGTCAGTTTAAACCTAGTTTTGGCCTAAACCCTAACTTAGACCTAAAGTATCAATGACATAATGGACCATGTATTAATGATGATTAATTTGTTATTAACCAGGTGATGACCAGATATCTAGATGAGAAAGAATGATTAGAAATCTCTAAACTCGGGTACGTGGGATTTATCTAAGTATATGACTAGTTTTCTTGTGTGCAATAGCTATGATGTATTGCTTTTCTTTATTTGAGAATATTGCTTAGATGTACTATGATTGTAGTATCTTCGCCATGTCAATAAGAACAACAAAGAGTATAGATGGTTTGTAGCTACTAAGTGGATATATGCTCTCTCTCTCCCTCAATCCTCTCTCTCTTCCTCTAAATATAAGGTCGGCACTTGGTCCCCATAGCCTAAGGGGCGGGGAAAAATGAAGTGTGACATCTCTCTCTCCCCTTTAAATATAAGTTCAGCACTCAGTCCCAATAGCCCAAGGGGCGGGGAAAAATGAAGTGTGACACCACTTAGTAGTACAAACGCATCAAAAGACATCTAAAAATATGTGTTTACCTGATTATCTCTTTAAACAATGTTTTCTTTTACTCTTTCTTTCTCAAGATTATTTCAATTATGCAAGCATATTAGTATGTATCTTTATATCCACGTGCAGAACACCTTGTGTGTTGATTTGTTGTTTCACGTATGTTTTAGGTTCAGAGATAGCATGGGAGAAAAAGAACAGGGTGTGAGCAAGTTGTTCAGGTTACCTATTGTCTAGGATCCTAGTTAGCATACATGTTTAGACTATGTAATTTTCTATTTTTTCAATATACAAATGTAATCCAAGCTGTAATAATTCATATTGTAAATATAAATGTTGAATGTTCATAATGTCATGGTGTTGTTATATTGAATGTTCATGTATGCGTATTATGCTTCCGCATCGCTCTCTGAAACAATTACCTAACATTTTCGGATTTCATCTTCTCATCTCCATCGGGTTTTGAGAAGGTGAAAATCCGGGGATGTTACAGGATTTCTCCACATGTGCTCACCCAAACCACCACTTGTCCAAACTATGCCACCTTGCTAGAACCCCAAACCACTTGCTCATGACTTGCCACCAACTAGCAAAGCAACGACCACTTGTCCAAAGAAGGGTGACACAAACGAGGCTAGGTGGAGGGGTGTCGGTATCGCCCAACATGGCAACCTGTCACACCCACCAGCACCCTCTGGACAATACACCTCCCTTGTCTGAAACACCATTAATGACACAAGGCACTAAGCTCTCCCTTGCGTGACACACTTAATTAAGGAGGCAGGGCTTCATGACCAACAACAAGCCCAAGCTTAAACAAGCTCAAACGAGGCCCAAAACAACTCAAGAAAGGCGCCCAACCCATCCTCTCAACCCTAGAGGATGCAAGGAGAGAGAAAGATATCACTCAAGGTGACAAACTTGCTCACCAACCCTAGAACTTGGGTAATTTGCAAGTTGCCCCTCGACCTCTCAATAAAGCACAAACAAACCCTAATCACAACTCTGGTAATTAGGTAGGCAGGTAATTAGGCAGGCATCTAAGCACAAGGATTAGGCAAAGCAAACAAGGTATGCTCGGAACAAAGGTTAGGGTCCTTACAAACCATAAACCTCTACAAAAGGATTTTGTTCCTAAAATCCGAAGAGAAAAGTAAAGGATACTTCCTTCTCATCTCTTCCTCAAGCTCCCATGTGGCTTCTTCAATGCCACGATGATACCAAAGAACCTTCACAAGAACCAGGTCCTTCCTCTTTAGCTTCTTCACTCATCTATCAAGGATCAACATTGGACCTTCCTCGTAGGTCACATCTTCATCAAGCTCAACCTCAACTGGCTGTATCACTTTCTCTGTGCTTGGATGACTTTTCTTTAGCATACTGACATGGAACACCAGATGTAACCAGTGCAACTCGGGCGGTAGTTCTAACTTGTAAGCTACCTTGCCATCACGTGCTATTACCGGATATGGCCCCATATACCTGGGAGCGAACCTGCCTTCCCGACTAAACCTCAACACACCTTTCCATGGAGTGACTTTGAGATACACCTTGTATCCCACCTGGAATTCTAGAGGTCGTCGACAATTATCTGCATACAACTTCTGTCTATCATGTGCCACTTTCAACTGTTGTTGTATCACCTTGATTTTCTCTATTGTCTGCTGCACTAAGTCAGGATTCAAAAGTTGATACTCGCCAGACTCATATTAACACAGAGGAGATCTACACTTCCTGCCATATAAAGCCTCATAAGGTGCCATGTTGATACTCCGTTGGTAACTATTGTTGTAGGCAAACTCTATCAAACTGAGATGCACATCCCAACTGCCTAGGAACTGCAAAACATAAGCTCAGAGAAGATCTTCCAAAGTCTAAACAGTCCTTTCAGACTATCCATCTGTCTATGGGTGGAAAGCGGTACTGAACCTCAACTGTGTTCCCAACGCTTTATGCAACTGTTCCCAAAAAGGACTCATGAATTGGGGACCACGGTTAGAGACTATCATTGTAGGCACACCATGCAAAAACACAATCTCATCCACATACACCTGAGCAAGCTTTTCTATTGTGTATGTTGTCTTCACAGGAATGAAATGAGCAAACTTCATCAACCTGTCCACTATCACCCAAATGGAATCGTGATTCCTAGATGTCCTTGGCAAACCAACTATGAAATCCATGGTTATATGATCCCATTTCCACTGTCGTATCGACATGGGTTGCAACGTACCTTCCAGTTTCTGATGTTTAGCCTTAACCTGTTGACATATCACACACTTAGCCACAAACTTGGCCACGTCTCTCTTCAAGCCAGGCTACCAATATAGGTCCTTTAGATTTTGATACATCTTGGTGACACCTGGATGCATAGCATAAATTGATGTGTGTGCTTCCTCGAGCACTAGCTTCCTCAGATCATCCACATCGGGAACCATCATCCTATTATGATAACAAACTAGTCCATCCTCAGACTCATGGAAGTCGTCATGCTTCTCGCTGCCAAACTCTGATCAGATCAACTGGACTACAACATCTGCCTACTGTGCTCCTTTGATCTGCTATTTGAATGTAGACTTCACTTGCATCTGTGCCAACAGTCCTGCCAACAAGGATACCTCCAACTGTACATTCATCTGCCACAAAGAGACGAGCATATCCCGCCTATGGCAAATCAAAGAACTCAACTATGCCTTTATTCGTAGGAAGAGAAGAAGAATTCCTACTGAGTGCATCAGCTACCACGTTTACATTACCAGGATGATACAATATGGTGCAATCATAATCACTGATCATCTCCATCCAGTGACGCTATCGCATGTTCAACTCGCTCTGCGAGAAAATATACTCAAGGTTCTTATGATCCGTAAAGATTTGACACACCTCCCCATACAGATAATGTCTCCATATGTTTAACGCATGGACCACCACTGTCAGCTCTAAATCATGTGTTGGATAGCTCTCCTCATGTTTCTTAAGCTATCGCAAAGAAAAAGAAACCACATGATTTTCCTGCATCAACACACAACCTAAGCCTTTCTTGGAAGCATCATAGAAAACAACATAGCCTTTCCCAGGCTTTGGCAACACTGTGACAATGTGCGTTTTCCCTCTTTTCTACTATTTATTTTATCTTTCACCTTTATAATGATCATTTACAATATATTTTGACTCCTTGATCAATATAGATGCTCAAAATAAAATTCTTTTGTATTTTATGAATTTTATGCACTCTTGGACACTTTAATTTAACTTAATACACCTCTTTGAGAAAATGCTTGAGTTTGACTAATTAACTTTATCCTTTGGTCTCCAAACTTTGGCACATTATTCTACACTTCATGTTGAAATTATGATCCAAATTTGAGAGAATTTGGACCTTCCCATGATTTTATAAATTTTTTCTAAGATTCCAACGTTTTCTTAGCTTTTTAGCCCTTTTCCTTCCTTTTTCCCTCTCTTTTCCTAGTTGGGCCCGGCCCATTCCCGGTATAGGGCGCCGCTGGGCAAGGCAGGTGACCCAGAAGGCTTGGATCGTGATCCAATGGCGCTGGGGTCATCCCCTACCTCGCGCCAGGGTTGGCACGGGTCCACGATGGACCAGCCGTCACCTCGCCCGACCCCAAGCGATCAAACCTGACCAGCTACACCCGAAAACTCGACCAATGGATCTGCATCCCTTTCTCGAAGCTTCCACAAGAGTCGGTGCTATGGAATCGTGGCTTGGAGGCCAAGGAAACCAAGCCAACCTTGGACTGCACCCGCTCCCTCATAAACCCTAACCCTAGCATCGGGTCCCTATAAAAGACCCCCTTTGTGTTCGTCGCGCCCCCACGACCTCGACCAGCACCTACTCTCCTCACTCCACGCTCTCCCTCCCGCGCCCCCTTCTTCTCCGGTCACTACACCACCGCGGAGCAGCTCTGCTCATGGGCGGGTTCGTTTAGTTGGGGTAAGCAGCAGCAACCGTCCCATCGAAGCCCATGCTGGTCCCGGCTGAGATCGAACGGCCATGAATCCCTGCGAGAGCCCTCCCCTGCTTGGGAATGTGATTTCACTCCTGTCATTGATCAGCTTCGTGTGTCCACGGTGGACCAACGATCAACGGCCAGCTATTTTTGGTAATCCTGCTCTCTGCCCTAAATTCCAGTAAATAGCCTTTTTCTTGCAAAATCAATAACTTGAGATCCACAACTCCAATGTGACAATGTGAGTTTTCCCTCTTTTCTACTATTTATTTTATCTTTCACCTTTATAATGATCATTTACAATATATTTTGACTCCTTGATCAATATAGATACTCAAAATCAAATTCTTTTGTATTTTATGAATTTTATGCACTCTTGGACACTTTAATTTAACTTAATACACCTCATTGAGAAAATGCTTGAGTTTGACTAATTAACTTTATCTTTTGGTATCCAAACTTTGGCAAATTATTCTACACTTCATTTTGAAATTATGGTCTAAATTTGAGAGCATTTGGACCTTCCCATGATTTTATACAATTTTTCTAAGATTCCAACGTTTTCTTAGCTTTTTAGCCCTTTTCCTTTCTTTTTCCCTCTCTTTTCCTAGTTGGGCCCGGCCCATTCCCGGTTTAGGGCGCCGCTGGGCAAGGCGGGTGACCCAGCAGCCTTGGATCATGATCCAACGGCGCTGGGGTCATCCCCTACCTCGCGTCAGGGTTGGCACGGGTCCACGATGGACCAGTCGTCACCTCGCCCGACCCCAAGCGATCAAACCTGACCGGCTACACCCAAAAACACGAAAAATGGATCTTCATCCCTTTCTCGAAGCATCAGCAAGAGTCGGTGCTATGGAATCGTGGCTTGGAGGCCAAGGAAACCAAGCCAACCTTGGGCTGCACCGGCTCCCTCATAAACCCTAACCCTAGCTTCGGGTCCCTATAAAAGACCCCATTTGGGTTCGTCGCGCCCCCACAATCTCGACCAGCACCTGCTCCCCTCGCGCTGCGCTCTCCCTCTCATGCCCACTTCTTCTCTGGCCGCTACACCGCCGTGGAGCAGCTCTGCTCGTGGGCATGTTCGTTTGGTTGGGGTGAGCAGCAGCAACCGTCCGATCGAAGCCCACACTGGTCCCGGCTGAGATCGAACGACCACGAATCCCTGCGAGAGCCCTCTCCTGCTTGGGAGCGTTATTTCACTCCTGCCGCTGATCGGCTTCGCATGTCCATGGTGGACCAACGATCAACGGCCCGCTATTTTTGGTAATCCTGCTCTCTGCCCTAAATTCCAGTAAATAGCCTTTTTCTTGCAAAATCAATATCTTGAGATCCACAACTCCAAAAATAGTGAAATTATAGTCCATTTTGATCAGAAAAATCCAACTGACCTGTTAAAAATACTTGTGAAGCTTAATTCTCGACTTTTATCACTGATATACCATGATCTTTATCCTTTGCCTATTTAATTATCTTATATGAGGATTAATCTTAAAGGAAATCTTATTCCTGTTTCTAATGACCATTCTGAGTCACCAAATCATCTTTTGACAAAATAAGGATGGGATATAATCCTCTTGACTCTTTACCCTAAAAATATGAATCATGTACTTTGAAATAGGGTTTATTCTAATATAATGATGCTCTACCTTGATTTAAGAAAAATCCTCTTAATCATAGGACTCCCTGATCTAATTTTGAGTCCAATTGTATTATCTGATATTGGGAATGATCTAGAGATGTTGAATAATGATATTGATAATTAGGGTTGACATGTATTCCTAAATATACCTAGGAAGGTCATCCATTCATGAAACATGTTCGATACTTGAATATTTGTTGGACTTTTGGAAATATTGTTGATGACCTAAACCTAAGGTAGAAATAGGAAAATGTAACCCTAATCTCGAATAAAAAAGCATGATCTTTTTAAACTATGATCTTGACCCTTTATCCAATATTTTATCTAGGATCTTACTCAAAGGGTTGATCTTCTCTCTCTCTTGGGATCTGTACTCCAAATACTCTTTAGAAAGGTACGCTATTATGATGTGAAAATGTGAGTTTTCCCTCGTTTCTACTATTTATTTTATCTTTCACCTTTATAATGATCATTTACAATATATTTTGACTCCTTGATCATTATAGATACTCAAAATCAAATTCTTTTGTATTTTATGAATTTTATGCACTCTTGGACACTTTAATTTAACTTAATACACCTCTTTGAGAAAATGTTTGAGTTTTACTAATTAACTTTATCTTTTGGACTCCAAACTTTGGCACATTATTCTACACTTCATGTTTAAATTATGGTCCAAATTTGAGAGCATTTAGACCTTCCCATGATTTTATACAATTTTTCTAATATTCCAACATTTTCTTAGCTTTTTAGCCCTTTTCCTTCCTTTTTCCCTCTCTTTTCCTAGTTGGGCCCAGCCCATTCCCGGTTCAGGGCGTCGCTGGGCAAGGCGGGTGACTCAGCAGCCTTGGATTGTGATCCAACGGCGCTGGGGTCATCCCCTACCTCACGCCAAGGTTGGCACGGGTCCACGATGGACCAGCCGTCACCTCGCCCGACCCCAAGCGATCAAACCTGACCGGCTACACCCGAAAACACAACCAATGGATCTGCATCCCTTTCTCGAAGCTTCCGCAAGAGTCAGTGCTATGGAATCATGGCTTGGAGGCCAAGGAAACCAAGCCAACCTTGGGCTGCGCCGACTCCCTCATAAACCCTAACCCTAGCTTCAGGTCCCTATAAAAGACCCCCTTTGGGTTCGTCATGCCCCCACGATCTCGACTAGCACCTGCTCTCCTCGCGCCACACTCTCCCTCTTGCGCCCCCTTCTTCTCCGGCCGCTACACCGCCGTGGAGCAGCTCTGCTCGCGGGCGGGTTCGTTTGGTTGGGGTGAGCAGCAGCAACCGTCCGATCGAAGCCCACGATGGTCCCGGCTGAGATCGAACGGCCACGAATCCCTGCGAGAGCCCTCTCCTGCTTGGGAACGTGATTTCACTCCTACTACTGATTGGCTTCGCGTATCCACGGTGGCCAATGATCAATGGCCCGCTATTTTTGGTAATCCTGCTCTCTGCCCTAAATTCCAGTAAATAGCCTTTTTCTTGCAAAATCAATATCTTGAGATCCACAACTCCAAAAATAGTGAAATTATAGTCCATTTTGATCAGAAAAATCCAACTGACCTGTTAAAAATACTTGTGAAGCTTAATTCTCGACTTTTATCACTGATATTCCATGATCTTGATCCTTTCCTATTTAATTATCTTATATGATGATTGATCTTAAAGGAAATCTTATTCCTGTTTCTAATGATCATTTTGAGTCACCAAATCATATTTTGACAAAATAAGGACGAGATATAATCCTCTTGACTCTTTACCCTAAAAATATGAATCATGTACTTTGAAATAGGGTTTATTCTAATATAATGATGCTCTACGTTGATTTAGGAAAAATCCTCTTAATCATAGGACTCCCTGATCTAATTTTGAGTCCAATTGTACTATCTGACATTGGGAATGATCTAGAGATGTTGAATAATGATATTGATAATTAGGGTTGACATGTATTCCTAAATATACCTAGGAAGGTCATCCATTCATGAAACATGTTCGATACTTGAATATTTTTTGGACTTTTGGAAATATTGTTGATGACCTAAACCTAAGGTAGAAATAGGAAAATGTAACCCTAATCTGGAATAACAAAGCATGATCTTTTTAAACTATGATCTTGACCCTTGATCCAATATTTGATCTAGGATCTGACTCAAAGGGTTGATCTTCTCTCTCTCTTGGGATCTGTACTCCAAATACTATTTAGAAAGGTACGCTATTATGATGTGACAATGTGAGTTTTCCCTCGTTTCTACTATTTATTTTATCTTTCACCTTTATAATGATCATTTACAATATATTTTGACTCCTTGATCATTATAGATACTCAAAATCAAATTCTTTTGTATTTTATGAATTTTATGCACTCTTGGACACTTTAATTTAACTTAATACACCTCTTTGAGAAAATGCTTGAGTTTGACTAATTAACTTTATCATTTGGTCTCCAAACTTTGGCACATTATTCTACACTTCATGTTTAAATTTAGGTCCTAATTTGAGAGCATTTGGACCTTCCCATGATTTTATACAATTTTTCTAATATTCCAACATTTTCTTAGCTTTTTAGCCCTTTTCCTTCCTTTTTCCCTCTCTTTTCCTAGTTGGGCCCGGCCCATTCCCAGTTTAGGGCGCCGCTGGGCAAGGCGGGTGACCCAGCAGCCTTGGATCGTGATCCAATGGCGCTGGGGTCATCCCCTACCTCGCGCCAAGGTTGGCACGGGTCCACGATGGACCAGCCGTCACCTCGCCCGACCCCAAGCGATCAAACCTGACTGGATACACCCGAAAACTCGACCAATGGATCGACATCCCTTTCTCGAATCTTCTGCAAGAGTCAGTGCTATGGAATCATGGCTTGGAGGCCAAGGAAACCAAGCCAACCTTGGGCTGCGTCGGCTCCCTCATAAACCCTAACCCTAGCTTCGGGTCCCTATAAAAGACCCCCTTTGGGTTCGTCGTGCCCCCACGATCTCGACCAGCACCTGCTCTCCTCGTGCCATGCTCTCCCTCTTGCACCCCCTTCTTCTCTGGCCGCTACACCGCCGTGGAGAATCTCTGCTCGCGGGCGGGTTTGTTTGCTTGGGGTGAGCAGCAGCAACCGTCCGATCGAAGCCCACGCTGGTCCCGACTGAGATCGAACGGCCACGAATCCCTGAGAGAGCCCTCTCCTGCTTGGGAACGTGATTTCACTCCTGCCGCTGATCAGCTTCGCGTGTCCACGGTGGCCAATGATCAACGACCCGCTATTTTTGGTCATCCTAGTCTCTGCCCTAAGTAAATAGCCTTTTTCTTGCAAAATCAATATCTTGAGATCCACAACTCCAAAAATAGTGAAATTATAGTCCATTTTGATCAGACAAATCCAACTGACCTGTTAAAAATACTTGTGAAGCTTAATTCTCTACTTTTATCACTGATATGCCATGATCTTGATCCTTTGCCTATTTAATTATCTTATATGATGATTAATCTTAAAGGAAATCTTATTCCTATTTCTTATGATCATTTTGAGTCTCCAAATCATATTTTGACAAAATAAGGATGAGATATAATCCTCTTGACCCTTTACCCTAAAAATATGAATCATGTACTTTGAAATAGGGTTTATTCTAATATAATGATGCTCTACCTTGATTTAGGAAAAATCCTCTTAATCATAGGACTCCCTGATCTAATTTTGAGTCCAATTGTACTATCTGATATTGGGAATGATCTAGAGATGTTGAATAATGATATTGATAATTAGGGTTGACATGTATTCCTAAATATACCTAGGAAGGTCATCCATTCATGAAACATGTTTGATACTTGAATATTTGTTGGACTTTTGGAAATATTGTTGATGACCTAAACCTAAGGTAGAAATAGGAAAATGTAACCCTAATCTCGAATAACAAAGCATGATCTTTTTAAACTAAGATCTTGACCCTTGATCCAATATTTGATCTAGGATCTGACTCAAAGGGTTGATCTTCTCTCTCTCTTGGGATCTGTACTCCAAATACTCTTTAGAAAGGTACGCTATTATACTACTCCTCTTTGGTTGTATGATGATATTTTCTTAGGTATCTCTTGAATTATGCTTTGTTAATTATTTGGATGAAATATTGTTCCCTATGAATAGTCTTCCGTTTTTCTTCTATATTATATGTTGAGGAACATGAAATCTAAATCACTAGACCCATTATGACTGCCCGTATATTGATGTTGATAATGATGTTGGAAATATTGATAATGTTGATATTGGATATAAGCAAAACTCTTTCTTTGGAAGGAGGGATTTTGCACTTGGATCTCCTATCTCATATGGTGAGAAGGAGCTTGGTGTTACGACCCGCGTCGAGCTTAACCTGTAAGTATGCTGCTAAGCATGTGTTTTAGCTGCTTTGCTAAGCTGCAAGCTTGTTTTTGTTAATAATGTTTATAACGGATATGATATGTGCTTAGTGTGAATCCTAGCCCTTAAAACGGGAAGGATCTTACGCTTGAAGCGTTGCCAGAGAAATCGTTCGAATCCGACCTTCGAGTCAAAAGTTGCATGTTTTTGGGCTTGTAGGGACTCGTTTGTAGTTTTTTTTGAAAAGTTCTTGGACTTTGCGTTTTGGCCCCTAGGTTTTCCTCCTTATCTATTATTTCTCACTTATCTCGTTTCATTTTTCCAGAAACAAGAGAACGCAGAGCGTTCTTTTCTTCTTTCTTCTGCGTGAGAGAGAGAGAGAGAGAGAAAGAGAGCTGAGGAGAAGGACGTTTGGAGCTTGGTTTTGCTCCGGCCAGCAGCTGCGACTCATCTTCTTCCTTCCTTCCACCTTCTTTTCCATCGATTCGAGCTAGCTTGCAGCAGGATCTGCGTTTGCAAGGTGATGGCCTGGAGATTAGGGTGCAAAGAGCAGCCCTAGCTCGTCCTTCCTCCCCCTCCAGCTAGTTCTTGGTGATGTGAACCTGTTGCAAGTGATTTGCAACCCAATTCGAGGGTTTTGCCCGTCGATTTGAGTGAAATCGACATCTACAGGTCCGTTTTTATTTTCTATCTGTGCGCGGTTCGGCCGAGTTCGTGTTTTGGTCGGCCGAGTTCCTTGTTTAGGTTTTCGAACAGCATTTTGGTCGGTCGAGTTTGGTCTTGAATCGGTCGAGTTTCTTTTGTAGGTAATTGAGCTGTGTTTCGATCGGCCGAGTTTCTCAGTGGATCGGCCGAGTTTCCTACTGATCGGCCGAAGTTGGTCGGCCGAGTTTCAGAAACTGTGAAGTGATCGGCCGAGTTCCAGAGTGATCGGCCGAGTTTCAGAGTGTGAGTGGCAGTTCATTCAGAAATCATTATTTAACTCAATTTAAGTGCTTAATTGCTTTAGTATCAGTTGGTATAACTTCTAAACAGTTTAGTACATACAATAGTTTATTATAGATTCAATGGAACTTGAGATACGTAATATGATTGATGAAAAAGATGGAATTTCCTATTTTACAGTTGAAATGCATATGCTGAATAAAGATGGTTGTTTAGCAATGAATTTTGAATAAGTGGCATTGAGTCATGTTAACAGATGACAGATGAAATATATATGAGTTTTTAAGAGATGTTCAGAATGTGAAATAAGTATGAAATGTGTTTTTCCTATTTAATTGTTTATCTGTTAATCAGTTAATAGACTTAGGTGCCCTAACACCGTAGAACCCCTTTGAGAGGTCTGCACCAGGGGGTGAAACTCGTGTTGCAACAATAACTGTGCGGAGTCACAGGCACGAGGATAGAGAGAGGCAGTGTTCAACAACAACGCGTGCGATGTCACGGTGACACTGGAGTAAATAGGGGTTATTCAATATTAATCCGTGCTTGTGTCACGGTGGTAACCCGGTAAGACTCTCCGCCTGTGTGCTCAGGTTTGAGGAGGAGTCTAGAGTTCACTCTTTTGAGAGAGTAGTGAGGCCTTGTAAGCCTGAGGCCTTGTGAGCCTGAGAGTCCTGCAACAGACCAGGGCTGGCAGTCAGACTTAGCATTCCCCGGGTGTGTCGCTAAGTCTTGTACGGTGGGATCGTAGTTCGCTACAGATCTTTATATGCAGAGTACACTGCATATGTTTAGGGCATAAAAATGATAAATATGTAATCATATAGGTTCACAGAAAGTTTTATATGTTAATGGATTTGAACTTCTATGTGTTTTCCCTATAACAGTTTAATTGTTAAAAATATCTGATGTTGCATAGAAATGAGATTGTTATCTGTTAATCTGCTATGTCATTAGAAATGCCCGGTTTAGTACTGTACTTATGCTTTATTTCAAATTTATATATTTGATGAGTTGTTTAGTGATAGCTAAGTGAAATGCTATTCACTGAGCGAGTAGGCTCATCCCTCTACTCAAACATTTTCAGGTCAGCATCAGCAACAGGAATCGGAAGGATCGTTTCATCCTAACGCCTAGTCTATAGAAGGTTTGTAGTTAGTCTAGTTAGAGGTCTCTTAGTCCTTTCCCCTCGATCCTTGGAACATGGTGGGTGAGAGAGAATGTGTGTGTGGAATGTGTATAAAGATGTAAATTAATTGGTATGCTTTACCTTAAGTCGAATAATGTAATATGATGTAGACTGTGTTTATATTTCTAGTCAGTTTAATAGAAATGCTTCGGCAGTTTGTTTAGATTTAATTTACAGCATAAAACCGGTTATCCTCTTAATGTCTTTAAAACATTTTAAAATGTGATGAGTGGTTGGCTTGTGTGTAAATCCCATCCATCGTGCCCTAATCTCTTGATTGGTGGCTAGTGTGAGATCGGGATGCGACATCTTGGTATCAGAGCATAGGTTGAGTATATGAATACTCTAAGTCCAGGTTAGGGGACGATAGGAGACGCATAGGATTAAGGTTTAGGTGTCTTTCTTCTATCTGTAGTTTTCTAACAGGAAATATTCTGTTATATCATTGCAGATGGCAGGAAGAGGTTATGATCATGATGACCAGGCCGAGAGTCATGTTGGCCCTGATCCTCTGTACTTGGGTCCAGGTGGTGGTGACCATGTGGATGAAGCGTCTCGTATGTATAAGATGTTTCTAGAGACCAGGGAGAAGTACAAAGCTGATAGGCGAGCTTCTACTTCTACCAGCAGTAAGGATCTGATGCGATCTTATGAACTTGTAAAGAAGCTTGGTGGTACAAAATTCAATGGTACTACAGATCCCGCGGAGGCAGATGAGTGGTGGAGACAGATAGAGAAGGTCTTTCGCTTGATGGAGCTTCCAGAAGAGAAAAAGATTAATCATGCAGTTTATCTTTTGACAGGCGATGCAGAGTTGTGGTGGCATAGTGTGGAGGAAAAGAGGAGAGGTACAGAGCTTTCTTGGCAGGATTTCTCTGAAGAATTCCATCTAAAGTTTTATCCACCTACCTTCCTTAATGAGAAAATCAGGCAGTTACAGAACATTAAGCAGGGGAACATGTCAGTTACTGAGTATGAAGCACTTTTCACCCGGTTAGCGAACTTCTGCCCGCAACTTGTTCCCGACAACATAGAAAGATGCAGAAGGTTTCAAGAAGGGATGAGGCCAGAGATTCGACATACAATTTCTGCTACTAGTAGAAGGAACAGAGAGAACTTTGGCGAGTTTGTTGAGGCTGCGAGATAGGTTGAAGAATCTGTGAATGCTAACAAGGTTCCTGAGTCTAAGAAGAGATCTGCAGATTTTAGTAGAGGACAGTCCAGTAGTGGATACAGAGGCGGAGGTAGAGGTTTCTTTTCTAAACTTGGGCGTGGCTTTAGCTGTTTCAGCAGGCAGAGATCTGAGGATGTCACTACATCTAGAGGCAGAGGGGGATACAACCCAGGAAGATGGGGCAGTGCCGCTAGTGGACAGTCTTCTGGATCGTCAATGTCAGTGACAAGTCCCCAGAGACAAGAGATACCGCCATGTAACAAATGTGGAAGACCACATACTGGACAGTGTTGGGGTCCCAGTTGTTATGTCTGTGGACAAATAGGACATCTCAAAAGGGAATGTCCTCAGCTTCAACAAGCAACATCACAAGATTTCCAGCCTCAGCACCCTGATGTTCCGAGTTCTTCTGTGGCTTCTGGTTCTAGAGGTGGTGGACTGCCTAGTGGCAGGAGTGGTCAGAGAGGACAGCATGGCAGAGGGAGAGATTCAGCACGTTTCTTCTCTTTGACACCTCAGGAAGGTATAATCTCTTCACAAGTTGTTACAGGAGAGATGCTTTTGTTTAATACTACACCAGTTTTAGTTTTGATAGATCCGGGTGCTACTCACTCTTTCATACGACGTTCTTTAGTTGGTAAACTTAATCTGTTAACTCAAGAGTTGGTAGATGAGTTAGTGTTGAGGGTTCCACTAGGTGAACCAACAGTTTTGACTGATTTCTGTCCCTGTTTGTTATCTTTTAGAGGTTATACCTTTGCTGCTAATCTCATACCCCTTGATGTCAATACTTTTCAAGTCATCCTGGGTATGGATTGTCTTGAGATATATCGAGTGCAACTCGATTGTTGGAAGAAGGAAGCTACCTTTCAACAAGGTGAATTTTCTTGTGTCTTCACTGGAGACAAGAAAGTTCTACCTACGTGCATAGTATCAGCTGCTGTAGCTGATAAGATGTTACAGAAAGGATGTGAAGCGTTCCTTGCTCATGTGGTTGACACCAGAGCAGAGAAGAGCACCGCCAGTGTTTATGATGTGCCTGTGGTTCGTGAGTTTTCTGATGTTTTTCCAGAAGAGTTACCAGGCTTACCTCCTGTCAGAGACATTGATTTTGAGATTCAGGTATATCCAGGTAGTCATCCAGTGGCACTGCCAGCCTATAGAATGGCACCTGCAGAGTTGAAGGAACTCAAGGTGCAGTTGCAGGAGTTGCTGGATAAGGGTTTCATTAGACCCAGTTCTTCACCGTGGGGTGCTCCAGTCCTGTTTGTTAAGAAAAAGGATGGTACCATGCATTTCTGTATAGATTACAGGTAATTGAACAAGATCACTATTAAGAACAAGTATCCATTGCCAAGAATAGATGATATGTTTGATCAGTTGCGTGGAGTGACGATCTTCTCTAAAATAGATTTGAGATCTGGATATCATCATCTCAGAATAAAGGCTTCTGATATTCCCAAGACAGCTTTCAGAACTAGGTATGGGCATTATGAGTTTTTGGTCATGTCGTTTGGGCTGACCAATGCCCCAGCAGCCTTTATGGATATGATGAATCGGATTTTCAAACCGTTCCTAGATCAGTTTATTGTAGTCTTTATAGATGATATACTGATCTAATCCAGAGATGATGTACAACATGAGCAACACCTGAGAGTAGCGTTGCAGTTGTTGAGGCAACATCAGCTGTATGCTAAGTTTAGCAAGTGCGAGTTCTGGTTGGCTGAGGTTGCATTTCTTGGACATGTTATCTCGAGAGATGGAGTTAGTGTTGATCCTAAAAAAGTTGATTCTGTACTTCAGTGGGAACGGCCTAAGACTCCTACTGAGATTAGAAGTTTCTTGGGATTAGCAGGCTATTACAGAAGGTTTATACAGAACTTCAGTGTGCTAGCATCACCCTTGACACGCTTGACGAGGAAGGATGCACCGTTTGTTTGGTCTGATAACTGTGAAAAAAGTTTTCATATCCTGAAGAGGAAGTTGACTTCAGCACCAGTGTTAGTTTTGCCAGAAGCTGAAAAGGGTTATACAGTGTTCTGCGATGCTTCCAGGAGAGGCTTGGGCTGTGTACTGATGCAAGAAGGCAAAGTTGTGGCTTACGCATCTAGACAGCTTAAGAAGAATGAAGAGAATTACCCTACTTATGATCTGGAATTGGCTGCTATAGTTCATGCTCTTAAGACATGGCGTCACTATCTGTATGGTGAGACATGTCAGGTGTTTACGGATCATAAGAGCCTGAAGTATATCTTCACTCAGAAGGATTTGAATTTGAGACAGCGCAGATGGCTTGAGCTGATCAAAGACTATGATGTGACAATCGATTACCATCCTGGTAAAGCGAATGTTGTAGCAGATGCCTTGAGTAGAAAGTCAAGTTCAACTGCAGATGCATTTTCTATGGCATGTTTCAAGAGAGACTTGCTTGTAGATATGCGAAAGTTGAACTTTGACTTGGATGTGTCTGGACAGAGTGGGTTGATTGCTCAGATGCAGGTCAAACCTACTTTCTACAATCAGATCAAGGAGTTGCAACAGAATGATGATGAGTTGTGGCATGTCATGCAGGATATGTCAGAAGGTAAAAGGTCAGAATTCAGGTTTTCCGACGATGGTGTGTTGTATCTTCATGACAGGTTGTGTGTACCTAAGAACAATAAGCTGAAAGAGCAAATTCTTGAAGAAGCGCATGCTTCTATGTATGCTATGCATCTTGGTAACACGAAGATGTACAGGAACCTCAAGGAGCTGTACTGGTGGTCTGGTATGAAGAAAGATGTGGCTGAGTACGTGGCTAGATGTGGAGTGTGTCAGCAGGTTAAAGCTGAGCATCAGAAACCTACTGGTACCTTGCAGTCGCTTCCTATACCTGAATGGAAATGGGAACACATCACGATGGATTTCGTGGTAGGGTTACCCAGGACACCTAGAGGTTCAGACTCGATATGGGTGATTGTGGATAGACTAACTAAGTCTTCTCACTTTCTTCCTGTCAAGTCGATCTTTGATGTTCCAAAGTTGGCCAAGGTTTATGTGGACGAGGTAATCAGATTACATGGGATTCCAGTTTCCATTATTTCTGACAGAGATCCAAAGTTTACATCTAGATTCTGGAATCAGTTACATCGTGCGTTGGGCACAAGGCTGAAGTTCAGTACAACGTTTCACCCGCAGACAGATGGTCAATCTGAGAGGACCATTCAGACCCTTGAAGACATGCTGAGAGCATGCGTTCTGCAGTTCAGAGGTAACTGGGAAGAACACTTAAGCCTGATGGAGTTTGCATATAACAACAGCTACCATTCTAGTCTTGGAATGGCCCCATATGAAGCTCTATATGGCAGGAAGTGTAGATCACCAGTTTGTTGGTATGAGGTTGGTGAGAAGGAAATTCTTGGACCTGAAATAGTTGATATAACTACAGAGAAGATATCTGTGATCAGGGAGCAGTTGAAAGCTGCACAGGACAGATAGAAAAGTTATGCAGAGAGACGACGTCAACCTCTTGAGTTTGAGGTGGGTGATGAGGTGTATCTGAAAGTTTCACCGTGGAAGGGAGTTCTAAGGTTTGGCAAGAAAGGCAAGTTGACCCCTAGGTTTATGGGCCCATATCCTATTGTTGAGAGGATTGGACCTGTAGCCTACAGGTTAGATTTGCCGTCTGAGTTGGCAAATCTTCATGATGTGTTTCATGTGTCTATGCTGAAGAAGTGTCACCCTGGTACAGAGAAAATATTAGATCCAGATCTGGCACAGCTTAGGACAGATGTGTCCTACGTGGAAGGACCAGTGCAGATATTCGATCACCGAATCAAAAAGCTTAAGAACCGCGAGATACCTTTAGTGAAGGTTCTGTGGAGGAACCATAATCTTGAGGAAGCTACGTGGGAGCTTGAGTCTGAGATGCGTAAAAAGTTTCCTTTTCTCTTTTAGGAATTTTGGGACGAAATTCTTATAAGGGAGGGAGATTGTTATGACCCGCGTCGAGCTTAACCTGTAAGTATGCTGCTAAGCATGTGTTTTAGCTGCTTTGCTAAGCTGCAAGCTTGTTTTTGTTAATAATGTTTATAACGGATATGATATGTGCTTAGCGTGAATCCTAGCCCTTAAAACGGGAAGGATCTTATGCTTGAAGCATTGCCAGAGAAATCGTTCGAATCCGACCTTCGAGTCAAAAGTTGCATGTTTTTGGGCTTGTAGGGACCCGTTTGTAGTTTTTTTTTTAAATTCTTGGACTTTGCGTTTTGGCCCCTAGGTTTTCCTCTTTATCTATTCTTTCTCACTTATCTCGTTTCATTTTTCCAGAAACGAGAGAACACAGAGCGTTCTTTTCTTCTTTCTTCTGCGTGAGAGAGAGAGAGAGAGAAAGAGAGCTGAGGAGAAGGACGTTTGGAGCTTGGTTTTGCTCCGGCCAGCAACTGCGACTCATCTTCTTCCTTCCTTCCACCATCTTTTCCATCGATTCGAGCTAGCTTGCAGTAGGAGCTGTGTTTGCAAGGTGATGGCCTGGAGATTAGGGTGCAAAGAGCATCCCTAGCTCGTCCTTCCTCCCCCTCCAGCTAGTTCTTCGTGATGTGCACCTGTTGCAAGTGATTTGCAACCCAATTCGAGGGTTTTGCCCGTCGATTCGAGTGAAATCGACATCTGCAGGTCCGTTTTTATTTTATGTCTGTGCGCGGTTCGGCCGAGTTCATGTTTTGGTCGGCCAAGTTCCTTGTTTAGGTTTTCGAACAACGTTTTGGTCGGTCGAGTTTGGTCTTGAATCGGCCGAGTTTCTTTTGTAGGTAATCGAGCTGTGTTTCGATCGGCCGAGTTTCTCAGTGGATCGGCCGAGTTTCCTACTGATCGGCCGAAGTTGGTTGGCCGAGTTTCAGAAACTGTGAAGTGATCGGCCGAGTTCCAGAGTGATCGGCCGAGTTTCAGAGTGTGAGTGGTAGTTCATTCAGAAATCATTATTTAACTCAATTTAAGTGCTTAATTGCTTTAGTATCAGTTGGTATAACTTCTAAATAGTTTAGTACATACAATAGTTTATTATAGATTCAATGGAACTTGAGATACGTAATATGATTGATGAAAAAGATGGAATTTCCTGTTTTACAGTTGAAATGCATATGCTGAATAAAGATGGTTGTTTAGCAATGAATTTTGAATAAGTGGCATTGAGTCATGTTAAAAGATGACAGATGAAATATATATGAGTTTTTAAGAGATGTTCAGAATGTGAAATAAGTATGAAATGTGTTTTTCCTGTTTAATTGTTTATATGTTAATCAGTTAATAGACTTAGGTGCCCTAACACCGTAGAACCCCTTTCAGAGGTCTGCACCAGGGGGGTGAAACTCGTGTTGCAACAATAACGGTGCGGAGTCACAGGCACGAGGATAGAGAGAGGCAGTGTTCAACAACAATGCGTGCGATGTCACGGTGACACTGGAGTAAATAGGGGTTATTCAACATTAATCCGTTCTTGTGTCACGGTGGTAACCCGGTAAGACTCTCTGCCTGTGTGCTCGGGTTTGAGGAGGAGTCTAGAGTTCACTCTTTTGAGAGTGTAGTGAGGCCTTGTGAGCTTGAGGCCTTGTGAGCCTGAGAGTCCTACAGCAGACCAGGGCTGGCAGTCAGACTTAGCATTCCCCGGGTGTGTCTCTAAGTCTTGTACAGTGGGATCGTAGTTCGCTACAGATCTTCATATGCAGAGTACACTGCATATGTTTAGGGCATAAAAATGATAAATATGTAATCATATAGGTTCACGGAAAGTTTTATATGTTAATGGATTTGAACTTCTATGTCTTTTCCCTATAACAGTTTAATTGTTAAAAATATCTGATGTTGCATAGAAATGAGATCGTTATCTGTTAATCTGCTATGTCATTAGAAATGCCCGGTTTAGTACTGTACTTATTCTTTATTTCAAATTTATATATTTGATGAGTTGTTTAGTGATAGCTAAGTGAAATGCTATTCACTGAGCGAGTAGGCTCATCCCTCTACTCAAACATTTTCAGGTCAGCATCAGCAACAGGAATCAGAAGGATCGTTTCATCCTAATGCCTAGTCTATAGAAGGTTTGTAGTTAGTCTAGTTAAAGGTCTCTTAGTCCTTTCCCCTCGATCCTTGGAACATGGTGGGTGAGAGAGAATGTGTATGTGGAATGTGTATAAAGATGTAAATTAATTGGTATGCTTTACCTTATGTTGAATAATGTAATATGTTGTAGACTGTGTTTATATTTCTAGTCAGTTTAATAGAAATGCTTCGGCAGTTTGTTTAGCTTTAATTTACAGCATAAATGTGGTTATCCTCTTAATGTCTTTAAAACGTTTTAAAATGTGATGAGTGGTTGGCTTGTGTGTAAATCCCATCCGTCGTGCCCTAATCTCTTGATTTGTGGCTAGTGTGAGATCGGGGTGCGACACTTGGTGACCCCCATCGTGTTGGGGTAATAGAGTCACCCAAATTAATATAAGCATGCTTCTTGAATTACAGCATAATGGGAAATTCATAATAAAATTTGTTGTTTAAATAACATTTTGGTTTTTGGAAATCGTTCGATAATGATTTGAAACATAAGTCCTACCAAGCATACTAGTTTTCATTATAAAACTATTTTACTTGTTTTTATATAGCGTATCGTGCAATTGCATTGACTTTGTGTCTTGATTTTCTTGATTTTAGGTAATGCAAGGAACTAGTTCCATCTACTCTTTCATCTACTGCAATAAAGACTGCTACATCTTATGGACTCTACATGGGAGCTAATTGTAAAAGGGATGTAGTTGTAGGCTATCTCTTATCTCTTTCTTTTCCTGTTGCCTACAGGCCTGATGTACTAAACTTTTGGTTCATTTTAATAAAGAAGGATGTTATTTCATTTTTTCATATTATCTGTGTGTGAATTTTTGGGCCACTCAGGGACGTGCGCTCTCATCCCTCTAACACTTCCCTTTTGGACAGTGGGATTGGGATTAGGGTAAGAACGGATCTGTGACAAACACCAACACTGGAGCACTAGTCAGCTTTTCCTTCAAGTTTTGAAAAGCTTTGTGATAACGATCATCCCAAACAAAAGGTACATCTTTCCTGGTCAACTTCGTCAATGGCAACGCAATTACACTGAAGTCCTTTATAAACCTCTGTTAGTATCCTGCTAAACCCAGAAAACTGTGAACTTCAGTTGGCGTCTTCGGTTGCTCCCACTTTGCAACTCACTCCACCTTCTTGAGGTCCACTTTGACTCCTTCCGCTAATATCACATGACCCAAGAAAGTCACTTCCGTCAACTAGAACTCACACTTACTAAACATGGCATACAACTGATGTTGGCTAAGGAGAGTCAACACTTGTCGAAGATGTTGTTCATGTTGTTGGCTATCCTGACTATAGATCAAGATATCATCTATGAAGACCACAACAAACTAATATAAAAATGAATGGAACACCCTGTTCATTAGATCCATGAAAGCAGCAGGTGCATTGGTTTACCCAAACAAAATAATCACAAATTCAAAGTGACCGTACCTCACCCTAAAAGCTGACTTTGGTATGTCATCCTCCTTGATTCTCAACTGATGGTATCTAGATCATAGATCGATCTTCGAAAACCCTGTAGCACCACACAACTGATCAAACAGATCATCTATCCTCAGCAAAGGATACTTGTTCTTGATCGTAACTTTTTTCAACTGCCGGTAATATATGAACAAATGTATCAATCCATCCTTCTTCTTTAAAAACAAGACTGAAGCACCCCACGATGACGTGCTCGGTCTGATGAAACCTTTATCCAACAACTCATGTAACTACTTCTTTAGCTCTGCCATCTCAACTTGAGCCATCATGTATGGTGTTTGAGCAACTGGTTGTGTCCCTGGCACTAGATTGATCTCAAAGTCAATCTCTAGAGGTGGGGGGACACTAGGAAACTCATCAGGAAACACATATGCAAACTCTCAGACAATAGGACCCTCCTCAAGATTGTCTAGGTATCCACAACATGAGCTAAGAATGCCTTACATCCTTGCCGCAAGAACTTCTCTTCCACCAGGGCTGATACTAAACACGTAAGAAGAATCTTCCTATCTCCCTGGAAGATCCACTTCTCACCATCCTCAGCAAACACCGCTTGCTTGGAACTGCAGTCCATCACAACATTATACTTCTCTAGGGTATCCATCCCAAGGATCACATCAAATCCATGCAAATCAAGTGGTATAAGATCCACTTGTACGTTGTATCCTGAAAAGGATAGAACACAAGATGGACACACCTCCTGAAGCATCAAGGAACCATCAAGGGGGGTTTCTAACAACAAGCTATCATTCTTACAACTAACAGGTAAAAGATAGCTATCAAGCATACTACGAGAAATAAAAGAGTGTGTAGCACCTGGGTCAACCAGAATAGATATAAAGCAAGAATAAGACAAATCAGAATGAAATAACTCCATCTGACCTGCCACCACTCGTGGGTTGGCTATCACCTCCGGTTGACTCATAGCAAAGAATCAAGTCATTGCTTGTTGTCCACATCCTTTTCTTCATTGAGGAGACGATCATGCTTGTGATGCATGGTCACATCCTTGCCCTCTGGCACCACTAAACTACTATCTATCTAACCCCTGTTGATTATGTCTTGGTTGTTGCATCACTTGGACATCTCTCCTTGGGCAATTTGACTTCAAATGCCCTGTCTGTGCATAGAGATAGCAAGACATGTCCTCTAACTGTGGCCTAGATGGCCCTATCACTGCAACTGAGGCTATGTTGTAAGCTCTGGATGGAAAATTACCACACCCTCTTCCTTTACTCGAAGACTGCTATGACAGTGCACTAGAACCTTACCTTATAGAAGGTGCATAAAAGCTCAGCTTCTTAAATCCATCAAACCTCTACCTATGGAACTGAGCACGCTTTTTCTTGGACATGGTTTCTCTCTTCTCCTTTACTGACTGTTCAATCCTTCAAACAGACTCCACAAATATTGCAAACCGCTCCCGATTTTCTAAAGAAGCAGCAGGTGTCATCAACTCAGCACTCAGACCTTTCTTAAACCGCATGATTCTCTCATCATTTGTCGCCACCATGTGAGGACAAAACCTTAGTAGGTCCATAAACTTAACTTCTTACTCATTGATGCTCATCGATACTTGGTGCAGATTCTCAAATTGGTTGATCTTCTCGTCCAGATATGTATTTAGGAAGTATCGACCCACAAACTCCCACCAGAAGATGTCCCAACAGATCACCTCACCGGGTCACTTCTCCTCCTCTATGGCCCACCAATGGCCAGTACTATCTTTCAGAAGGTAGATAGTGTGCTTGACTTTGTCTACTTCAGGGATGTCAAGGATCTGGAAGGCCTTCTCAAGACCTGTCAGCCACAGATCTACATATACTGGATCAGCCATTCCAGCATAATCCGTAGCTCCAACTCGGAGAAGCAGCTCAAAGGTCTTCCCAATACCCAAAGATTCACCATGGGGAGCCTATTCTCTTGACGGAGGCACTGGCAATCTATCCACCATGTGATTCATCATTGTTGTTACCTGTCCCATAAGGTGCTGGTAGATAGGATTCTCAAGAATGGCTGGATCAATTTGGGGGACCTCACGCATCCAATCTTCATGTGCCTGCACACTCGCTCCATCAACTGATGCAGCGACACTGCTCTCGGCAGCATGTTCTTCATGATTTCCAAACATCTTTTAGCTTTATCTTCTACTAGGGGTAGAAGTCATTATGAGAAAATCTGGAGAAAATCATAAGAACAGACACAAACCAAGTCTTAGATCCCTGTAGACTCAACAAACCTAGAGCTCTGATACCAAAACTGATTGTGACATCTCACTATCACACAGAAAATGAAATGCCACGTGAAAATGTGCAGAACATCCATAAACCACATGTTACCAGAAACACGGGTTAATTAAAACCGATTGTGGAAAGAAGATAAAAAAAAAACTATTGCATCCATATCTTTATCCTACAAGGAAACATGTTATATAAACATACATAAACCTTGATATGTGTCCATAGTTCATAGGATCCAGCTGTCACATAGGCACAAAGTGTTCACCACATGTTTATTAAATTTTACAAATTCCATAGAACTGAGGGAGTTATTAGAGGATTTTCCAAAAGACAGAGGTGTCTAGAAAAGGATCACATCCAGGGACTGACAATATTTTCCTCCGCATCGCTAGTCAGAATATGAGGACTCCCGGATCTGTGTGATTGCCTGGCCAATGACTTAGAATCTGACTCAAAATAAGATACCTTTAGGATTCTCTCATCTATTTTTGTCCCTTCTCAACCCTAATTCTATTGAAATTTTGAGGTTTAGGGTTTTTCTATCTCTTCCTCACCCTCTTGAGGTCAGGGTATGTATGATAAGGTTAAGGAATCTCCCACCAAATTAATGAAAAGCATGTAAATAAGATGTCATGGACATAAGCTTAATAGTTTAATCATAAACTAAAGAATAGTAGCATGCTTAGGTCATATGAGAGACCTCAGGTTAGACCTTCTTGTCAGGAGGATGAAGTAGAGTTGGTCTTGGAAGAAGAGACCTCCATTAAAGGTAGAGACCTGGCACATCCTCTAAGGATGATGCTAACCCTAACCCTAAGTGGTGGTTAGAGAGAGAGATGGCATGATGAGATAGAAGTCATGGTCGACCTTGTGCGTGGGTTGACATGATGTTGGTTTTGAATCCCTAGGATAGTGTGAGCCATGTGAGGTTGGCTGACCTAGTACCTTTGGCGGCCCAACCCTAGGAAGGGTCGTGCATGTTAGGGTGAAGGATAACTCCTTAATTGATGAGGTTAGTGATGACCCTATAGAAACCCTATAGGATGATTGGAGCATAGCATAGTATGCACCCAGAGTAACAGGTCGTACCAGGCCAATAGCCAGATAAAAAAGCTACATCAGCTATACATCATGAAACTTCATCAAAAAACCTCCAAGGACCTGAGAGTACATGGATGACTTTAGGACTCTACTACAAAACAACCAAAATAACATCATATCCATCTCTTTCCTCCTACTGATCTTCTTGATGCTCGGCCGCAACCTCACGACCACCACCACGTCTAGCATGATCACCTAAAAAGGTTTAAACCTAGAAGGATGAGACACAGAGTCCCAGCGAGAAACATAACTCTTCAACAAACTATAAAACTTCATAGGATCTGTAACAGATAAAACAGATAACTGATATAAGCAGCTGATATATACGTCATACTGAACAGAGCAAACTTTATTAACAGCTTACCAAGATATCCAGGAGGCAAATTACCACACATTTCTTTATGGAACATGATTAACAAGATAAGCTTTATAAGAACTTATCACAAGATATGAGGAATGTACAAATAACTGCAAGATATAACTAGGGCCACTATACAAGCAAGGCCTCAACCAATGTTCCGTGTTTTGCTTTAAGCAATACATACTATACAACTAGATTACCATTTTATTATGCACTAACGAAGTGAGTCGTACCGCTTAAATCCAACCTTCGGTTGCAAAGCCCAAAATTGGTGCCATACAAGGTCAATGGGAGATCTGGACACCATGACCTCACCTCCTCGTGGTCAGTGCACGATATCCAAAGCAGGACCGTAGTCTCTTGCTTAAGTGGCCTCAGCCATAGGGTCAGCTGTGACGTCCCCGGATTTTCTAAAACTTAATCTGATGTGTGATGTCCAAATTGAAACCCTCACCTCAGCGAGAATTCCAATTTAAACACCCCACACAAGGCTAAGAAGAAGAAAATCAGAGGAAGTCAGAAGGAAACAATCAGTAGCACATGTACATGAACAACAATAAAACCATACACACATGTTCACCATTCAACATATAATTACAACATGAATTGTTACAACATTTGATATTACATATTGAACAGCAAACTATACATATACATGTACTACATCTAAACTACATGATCTTAAGACAACAGGTCCACCTGTACATCAGCTCGCCACACAACTCTCAACTATCTTGGATCTTCAAGAGCATAACCACAACCTAAACAAAAGATTACATGCGGTACACGTCAGCACAATATTTCATGAATATTGTACTGAGTACGCCTACGTGTCTTTTATTTACCTCTCATCATATCTTGGCAATAAGATAAAACTAATATACTTGGCAGTAACAGAAGAATATAAGAAAAGCGTATACTTGCACAAAGATATTCATTAATAAAAGAGAACACATATTTTAAGCTCATTTTTCCATTATATACTCATGCATCCACCTACCAATGGGATAGATGCTTTATGGCCTCATGATCTGCTTACCAAAGAGATAGATCATTTCATATGGTGATCCGCTTACCAAAGAGATAGATCACCTTTAAGCACTACGCTTACCAAAGAGATATAGTGCTTTCATATAATGGAACAGATATATTATGTTTCAAGTGTTCATAGCCATAAGTATGGAAAATCAAGCAAGATATCATACAAGAACAATCATTTCATCCAATATCATATGCCAAGTATTTTACTATGCATATAGCGCAAGCATATTGTATAATAAGCCAAGTAAGAGGTAATGGCATACCTTCCAAAGAGATATCCTAATCACATATGTATTCCTGATATCAACTATATCCTTGATTAAACCTGATTAAGACAAGATCATACACTATCATCAGGTTCTCATCTTATTATATCTCATCTTAACCCTAATTATATCCATTAGGGTTCCACTTAGTTCATTGGGATATTCTCATGATTACTTGCATTCTTATCTTACGATTATCTCACTAATGTCATTTTCCAGATTGCATCTCATTATCAAAGATCATTATCTGAACATTAGGTTCAATATCATTATTGATGCATATTAACCCTAAGTTACATGTATTACTTCAAATTAGGGTTTCATCACATGTATTATAGGTCATCTTCATCTAACATGAATTTTATGCATCTAACAGACATCACGGTTCCAGATTAGCTTCCAGTTACTAATATAAGATTGTTCTGTAAATTTCATCATTTATTGACCATGTATGCATTATTTACATATTAATTAGGGTTATCAGCCCTAATTAGCCATATTAAGCAAATTACATGATTTCGTACATCAACATGATCATACTTGACATCAGGTGCATTATAAACATTATTATGGAGTTACTGACATTTTTCCATAATTTTAGGTCTTCGTTTATTATTTATTATACATCAAAAGAGCATATTACATCTTACATGATAACTCTACTATTAGAGCATCAACCGACTGAAAAGATGGTTCCATGTTATTCTACTCATTTTTCTGAGCATTTTGGTATATTATATGTATTTTTCTAAGCATTGGGTTATTTTCTACGATTTATTGAAAAACTGAGCATTTTCTGATTATTTACCTCATCCGGCCAATCACAGGACGCCACGTGCCTTCTAGAATTGCGGCTCCTTGCTTCTGCTTGCGGGTAGATACGGCTGGTTCAGGAGCACTTGGACCCGGTTCAAGGCTGGCTCAGGCTGGGCCGGTCCGGTCTGACTCCTGGATTGGGCCGGTTCAGCTCCCTTCTTCTTTCTCTCACGTTTAAGTCCCGATCGGGACTCTGTTTTCTCAGAGCGCTGCCGCGATACTCCTCTCCGGTGAGCGATCTTCCAACTCCTGGTCGTCTTTGTGAGCTCCCCACAGCACCCACTACTTCAAGGTCCCCTCCACAACCTCCACGGCTTTGTGGCTTCTCGTCTGCGGCTCCAACCCCTAGCGCCCCGGCAGCTCGCCGCCGTGGGCAGCAGCTGCGGCGGAGCAGAA
This sequence comes from Alisma plantago-aquatica, assembly GCA_963693085.1. Lineage (NCBI taxonomy): Eukaryota > Viridiplantae > Streptophyta > Magnoliopsida > Alismatales > Alismataceae > Alisma > Alisma plantago-aquatica. The sequence continues at coordinate 169,714,375 of OY856409.1, forward strand.
GGGGGCAAACGCCTTTGCCCACACTCGTGCTGGTATGAAGCTTGGGAAAGCTTCGAAAGGCCTTCACGAACTCGACTACCTCCTTCACTCGAGGCGAACAACTCCCTTCACCTGCCTCCAAGCTCAGTCTCCATCTCCGGCTAACTCAGGTCTGACGACCGGTGTTCTCACCACAGGACGGCATGGAAGAACCTGTGTTGGATCCTATCGACTCCGGGACTGCTTTCCAGCTCCTCAAAATTGTCTATTACCTTTCTTACCTCCGAGTTCCATCTCCAGCCACCATCTACAAACGGTCATGGAGAGGGGAAAGCGTCAGAGTGTTGGTTCTAGCTCGTTCTACACCACCACGATGTGAGTAGCGGCTCATAGTATAGTTCATGATGTGGGAAGGATAGCTGTTCGAAGGCCAGCTTCCCTCATCCCACGACCTGGGTGAGTGGTGTCCGAGACGATCGTGGGGTCTTCTGCCCCACTACCTTGCTCTAACCGCAAGGTAGGGGACAACTCAAGGACCCTTGATTTCTAATCCAACAGCCCGATTCCACCCTTCACTTGAGTCTATCCGTGGCTCAAGCTCAAGATCACCTGTGACCACATGATCAGAGATCCATGGCCAGAAAAGGGCCACGCAGCTGGCTCCAGCAACTGGCTTGTGACACCACTATGTATACTCAACTTTGGTCTATCAACCAAAGATAAAGCACATTATTTCCCAAAATCAAACCTTAAATAACTTCCTCTAGGAACCTCCAAATGCCACCAAATTTTAACCATAGATCCCATACCTCTCGAGCTACCTTCTATTCAAATTTGGTGACAAAACTCATATGTTGGACCACTCAATTAAATTCATCAAAAAGGCATAGAGTTAAGGATCTTAGTCATGATATAAACATCAATCACCATCCAAATCTTACCAAAGCACTTGTAACTCTCAAGATAACTCAACATGCATAAATTCACTTATGTCATTGGACATTTAGGATTCTAAAAGTCCACTCCATCACATCCTACACACCTTAAAAGATATTTCATCCTCGAAATTAAGCCAGAAATCTAGTTTGTCACATCATATACATCTAAAAAGAACTTTCGTCCTCGAAAGTAAACCATACTCGTACCCCAAGAAAAACTACCATGTCTTCATCCATATGTAGGCACTATTCTATGTGTAGCATATCCACAAAGGTTACCTAGAACCATGTATCCAAAGCACTATCAGGAGGGGGTTTACAACCATCTTGGGTGCACAAACACTCCATTCAAGGTTAACCTCAAGGTTTAGAAACTTAGTTTATGTCATAACATATCTCATATGTTAGGGTTACATCCTTATCTTAACTCATGCGTTATTATTCAACATCATATTACCATATTCCCAAAGAGTTAACCCAAGTTAACCCATACATCAAGGTGCCATCATCATTTTATTGAGCTAATTATTAGAACATGTTCAACATTAACATATGCCTTTTAGGAGGGAGTTAACTAAAGTTAACCCACCTTATCCATCCAGTTCACTTCAAGGTGTTATAAACATTTTGTCGTGCTAATTGTCAAACTATACTTTTCATCTTTATTAAGCACTTAGATTAACATCTCATGTAACATGTTTCATTCTTGTGATCTTATTTCATTGTTCATATTAAACTGCAACATTTATTAATGATTTCATCACAAGGTTAACCATCTTTATCATATCTACATATCACATCTAGAGATTAGATTGCATCCTTACATGTATTATATCATGGTCTTGCTAAACAACTAATATGAGTGACTCATGAAACATGTATCAAAACTTTATCTAGTCCAATTGAGGTTCTCCTAACCCATATCATGAGGATAACGTCTTGCCCAGTCTCTCTGAGCTAACTCAACTCAATGAGTATCTCATATGCATATACTGTATCTTTCCTCTCGGTCTAGGGTTCTCGGATTACCTTATTGGCACTAGTGATAACTTCATTAGCTTCAGCCACGTAAGCACAAACCAAAACACGATATGGCATACTCTTCATAGATCTCTAACCATGAAACCTGCTTACCAAAAACTCTCTTATGTACACCACTAGATTCCTATGTGGGAAACCACCAACCTGAGCATGAGGCTTCACAGAAACTAACATATCTACCTCCTCCAGGGTCTTGGGATCTCTCCCTCACCCAGATGGTAGGTACTAATATTCATGTTCATATGTGCATATGTAATCAACCTCTCTCTGGCTCTAGGGTTTGGTCCTCCCAAGGACATCTAGGGCTCAACAAGACTATAGGAATCATGCATTAAGCAACTCAACTCAATCACTCAGGAGTAGTCTAGTTTAGGACATATCATATCACATATTTCTCATCATCTCATATCTTGGAGTTTAGGTTCTCTAACCTTCTCCCAATGGGTCTCACTCTCACTGGAGTTAACCCCAAAACTGGTCCTAACACTAGAGGTCCTCCCTCGTAAAAGAGATTGAGGCTCATGCTGACTCACAACCTGTCTTAACTTAACATATCTTATCTCATAAAAGCATATTTACATGCATCATCAAAACTTATCTCAAATCCTCAAAACTGCACTTACATCCTCAAAGACAAACATAGATCATCATATATTATCTTATATCATCTATATAAGACTTAGATCATCATATCATCAAAATTTATATCATCTATATAATACTTAGATCGTATCATCAAACTTATTCTATCTACTCCATCTATCACATATACCAAACAAGGCTCTAGACATCTATTCTAGAACTACTCTCTCTTCTAGACTGATGTCATTCACTTTCACTTAGGTTACATGACCACCTCCTACTCGTACATGTGTGGGGACACATTTTTGTAATACATATATATAATAAAATATTATATAGTTTTTCTCCGATAAAACAAGCGTCAGAGAAAACTATCACAGATCGATCCGGTTGGAATCCAAAATCAAATCCTAAAAACGAGTATCCCACACATAGTAGAGAGTCCAGTGTCATGAAAACTAGTAAAAAGGGTGAGAACATGGTGTAGACTAGTGTAGCTACTCTAGACAACGAGCGCCATATGTATAGGGTTTCTCTTCCTTTTATGCACGCCATTTCCAAATAGTGCAACGTCCCATACCGCTGTACTACAAGGAAAGAACGACATCTAAGGACTTGCTATTCAACAAGCACCAGTCTAGGCCTAGTTCTCAGACATCTAGGTGCTAACCTAGAAGCTAGGTCAGATCTAGTCTCTAAAGACAACAAATCTAACCCTAAAAGATTATTAAGTTCAAGGTTCTTCAGTTTTTAGTTGCATAGTGAGCAAATGTCTGGCTTTGCTATTGTTCATGCTCTGATACCAAATTTGGTGACAAAACTCATCTGTTGGACCACTCAATTAAATTCATCAAAAAGGCATAGAGTTAAGGATCTTAGTCATGATATAAACATCAATCACCATCCAAATCTTACCAAAGCACTTGTAACTCTCAAGATAACTCAACATGCATAAATTCACTTATGTCATTGGAAATTTAGGATTCTAAAAGTCCACTCCATCACATCCTACACACCTTAAAAGATATTTCGTCCTCGAAATTAAGCCAGAAATCTAGTTTGTCACATCAGCTCCGCAGGCTACCATTTTCTCTAGCCCGCCTTGGTACAAGTCTCTGCGCTAGCATACCTTGAGCCACGAGGCCTATTCACCATGATCTACAATACTGAGCCATGTGCCTATTCACCATGCTCTATAACACTGAGCCATGGGCATGTTCACAATGCTCTATACAAATCTATAGTTTCTCTCTAATCCTCTGATTTTCGACTAGGAGAAACCCCACATATTCAAAAATATGCACTCCAGGTAATCCTGCGGGATAGATGTATTTCACCATCACCAGCTACTGACGATGATGGATCTATGGCCAGGACAAACTACATGAAATGTTCCTCTATAATTAATTAGTGTATTTTAAGTGGATTGCAAGATTCAACCAGGTTATGTAACATGCAATTATAAAAAAACATGGGACTCATTATTCTATTTTGCATTGTCACTAAGACCTTCAATGACATCAACATCATCTTGATCCATCACAAGGATACAACATCACATGTTACCACTTGGCCTCTTGTGAAACATCTAGATCCATCATAAGAAACACTGGGACTCAATCCCATTATCAGGGCACACATTGCCATTACATGGGTAACACCCATCACATAGTATTGGATTCATCATACCCATGATCTTCCACATCATGTTACTATCGTGCCATTACCATGGCCTCATCATACAATTGTTACTTGCATGGTTAGTGAAGTCACAAAGGAGCAACAATGCTTATACAAGGAACATGTACAACTTCTTACTTTATTATGAGAGTCAACCATGCAACATAGATGAGTGTATCAAAGTATATCATTTCTACATATATGTCAAGCGTAAAAGCCTCATATACCAAAGCATAACAAGCATTAGGGTTACCAATCGAACACATGGTACAACCCTCACTATAGGTGTATCGGGTAAGGAACAACCCTCACCGAAGTCATCTTGGGTAAGGGATATCCCTCACCAAAGGTACAACGGTTACATCCAACCTATCCAATTGTTTCATCTAGCACTATCGGCAAACACCCAACCCGGGAAACCCCTATACCGGGCAACTCTCAACCTGTGATGTCCAGGCATGCAACGCCCCATGATGGGCAACGTGTTGCAATAGACTGTCGGGAAGCATCATAACAACCACCTAGGTCATCTGAATGGCACACCCATGTCGCCCATGAAGCATCATTTCAGGAAACACACCATAACGCTCAAGATGATCACTTTACGAGGGGTAAATGGTCAAGGGATAAAACCATATCCACAAAGTTGTCACAACATAAGCATATGTATCGGGTAAGGAATCATCGAGCAAGGTGTCGGCCACACCATCCAAGAGGATTTCGTTCAAGGCACTGATTATGCCATGACACCCAACACATACCACCTAATGCTCAAGGGACCAACACATCACCTAACACCCTTCCCGGGTTATCACTGATAATGGGCTACCTCTCCCAAAGACAACGGCTAACACTGTGTCACCTCATCAAGGCAATAATGACCACAAAGCATATCGACCAGCCCATCATATCAGACAGCAAGACATCTAGGGGTAAAGACTTATAACGGTCAAAGGGGTCAACAAGACACCCATCTAGCGTATCGTCCAAGCTCAATCCTAGGAGAGGGATATCAAGCACCACCCTACACAGAACGATATCAGCAAGACATCTTGAGTTGTCAAGGATATCAGTTAGCAAGGGATATTGGGTAAGGGTCCAAAGGCCATATTGGGTTGGTTGTCTTCAACCTCAAGACAACCACCAAACCCTAAAAATCAAGAGAATTGTCTCACCTCTCAACAACCAAGTGAGAGGGTTTTGCACAACTTCTATCACATAACGGTTACCAAGGTGGGTCATCACCATATCAGCCAACCTACGAACCTCAACTAGGTCAAGACCAACCAAAGGCTCACCTCTCAAGTGCATGGCAAGAGAGGGGTGTTACCCAAGCAACTAGAGTATAGACTCACCTCTCAATGACCAAGTAAGAGAGGAGTTTTGCCTACACCACTAGATCTCAAGCTCACCTCTCAAAACGGTTCGGCCAACAAGGTCCAAGAACACATCTAAGCACATAACCAGGTCATCATATCCACAACATCAAGGGTGAATACTAGAGCAAGAACATTACTAACAAGGTATGCATGGCCGATCAAGATAACATGTAAACAAGAAGTATATAAAGAAGGTAGTATAGCTAGGGTTAGGAGTTATGTAACCCGCCTCAAGCATACTCATCATGCTCCAAAGCACCAAGCTTCAAGCTCCAAGGCACCACCTTCAGCCAACACTAGGAGAGAAGAGAACTACATAACCACCATGGCTGAAAAGAAAGAGATAAGAAGAAGAAGGTGCCAAAGATAGGGAGAGATACTCACCAAAAGAGGAGAAGGAGCAAGGAACATCTAGGGTTTCAGCCACCACTAGAGGAAGAAGAAGACTCCACCAAGGAGATCAGCCACCAAGCTCTTCCAAGGAGAGATATTGGCCACCAAGAAAGAAGGGAAGCAACTAAGGAGCTAAAGGGATCCCAAGATAGCAAAGAAGGGGGTATATATGCAAGGGGGTTAAGTGGGCGTCCACTAGAGGATTGCTCCACATGTGCTCGCCCGAACCACCACTTATCCAAACTATGCCACCTTGCTAGCACCGTAAACCACTTCCTCATGACTTGCCACCAACTAGCAAAGAAACAACGACTTGTTCAAAGAAGGTTGACACAAACAAGGCTAGGTTGAGGGGTGTGTTTATTTCCCGACATGGAAACCCGTGACACCCACCAGCACCCTCTGGTCGATATGCCTCCCTTGCCCAACACACCATGGCCGACACAAGGCACCAAGCTCTCCCTTGCCTGACACACTCAATCAAGGAGGGAGGGCTTCAAGCCCAACAACAAGCCCAATCTTAAACAAGATCAAACAAGGCCAAAAATAACTCAAGTAAGGCGCCCAACCCATCCTCTCAACCCTAGAAGATGCAAGGAGAGAGAAAGATATCTCTAAAGGTGACAAACTTGCACACCAACCCTAAAACTTGGGTAGTTTGGAAGTGGCACCTCAGCCTCTCAACAAAGCACAAACAAACCCTAATCACAACTCTGGTAATTAGGCAGGAATCTAAGCACAAGGTTTAGGAAAAGAAAATAGGGTAAGCCTAGAACGAAGGTCAGGGTCCTTACATGTATTTTCTTTCAAATTTTAGTAAGGAGGTCATCTCACCTATTTACATCATGCAATTTTTGTTGTACCATGCCAATGTGGGGAATGTCTGGGTTTGTGCAAAGAAGCATACTAACACTTTTTCATAATCTTGGATCTCCACCATGTCCAAGAAGTACCCAATTATGTGTGTCGGAGGGTTCCCTTTATTAGAATACTCATGGAACTTGGGCATGTAGAAGTTGTCAGGTAGCTTGGAATGTAGGAAGTAATGAAATTTGATGAATGTTTTCCCGATGTCTTTCTTCCTCTTGAGTTGTTTGATTTAATATAAGATCTTGAGCAGTAGGGGGTCGTAGTAGTGGGATCTAAAGAAACATCCTCCTGGCATGAAACCAATACTGGTATCTCTAGCAGTCTGATTGTCATTGGCAGTGTCATGTATATAGGTGGTGGGAGTCCATATCCTCCTCATTTATACATATGTACCAAAAAAAGAATGTATATTGGGATGGGCCCTTAACAATTTAGGTGTTGTTTTTTAATCTGCACTACAATTTTGGCTTTCTTAGTCTACTAAGGTGTTCTTTCATAGATGAAAGTTATTCCTCCTTTCCCTTTCGTTTCTCCTTTATGGCTCAAGACATATGTTGTTGCCTAATGAGTTACTGAGATTACCACAACATTTGAAAATGGAAGACTTTGGTAAGGCGTAGGATGGAATAGTTATGGTTGTAGCACATGTAGCTCCCTATCTAGTTAATCCCAAATAATGACACCCTTTTGCGTATTGTGAGCTTGGTGAAGTGTAAAGGGCACACTAGTTGACTTCTCTAGAGAGATAGGTATCTCTATCACCACCAGAGTTTCTTTGTACTTTTCCCCTCTTGTAGGTCTATCTTTCTTGTTGTGTATCACATATCCTTGGGTTACACTATTAGATCGATAGTCTGCACAAATATTTCCAACCACCTAGACTAATCGTTGGCTACACCAAGTGAAGTATGGAATACTTGACCATCTCGTGGAAATCTGAAATTCACATTAGAAGGATTCAAAAGTTGGGTAAAATATATGAAGATAGCTTTTGTTGGGCATATATTATCACACACTTTATATCAGAAAAGAAACCCAAAAGTCTTTCCCCTTTATCTCGAATATTCATGGAAAGAATGCACCTTCATTTTCCTACAATCTTTTTGTGGTGAAAGATACATATGGTACTTATTTTGTTTCTATTTTTAGGTGATAGTAATTGCCCCTATCCTGGGAAAGATAGAGGATTTTGTTAAGTTTTGGTGTGCGATGTACTTGCCAATGCCATTGTAGAAAGGAAAAGGTAAAGATGGTGAGCATGGTGTTTCTCATGGAAGTGTTTCAAAAGAAGTGTTCAAAGGAGTATGGAAGGTGGGGATTCAAGTGGTTGATCAAGACTAAGGTATCCCTTATTGGGAACAATGATGATCCTCAATCAATTCCTATTTTCCCCTAGGGTGTCCTTGGTTAATCGGGGTTCCCAAACTGAAACCCTTTGCAACATCCATGACAACATTGTTTCCTCCTAGCTAGTTTGAGGGTTTTCTTCTTGGGGTCCTCACCCCTTTGAAGTGATGAGTATTCGACAAGGAAGGAGCCTCAACTTGGCATCCCCCTATTGATTATGGAGTCAATTATGGGTTCTGGTGAAATTTTAGGTTACAGTCTAGGACTATAAATGTAGGCATAAAGAGAACATGGTGGCCTAGTTTAAGGTCATAGTCGAGGACCACAGGTGTGAGCATGAAAGGAACTAGGTGGTCCAATTTTAGGTCATAGTCCATGGTGGGCAGACCTGACATTGACAAGTGACGTCTCACTCAACATTAAATAACCACCTCACTTGATTAGGCATCCAAGGAAGGACTACCTTTTGGGGGAAAAAGTGTTTATCCTTTTTCGAGACTATTTAGTAGGAAAACTCAACTTTTGAAAGGTTATCTCTCTTTTAAAAAAGTTTGTTGACTTTGAAAAACTATTTTACCTTTCTACAAGGTAATTTGATTTTTGAGGGGATTGTTAACCTTTGGAAAGATAGTTGCTTTTTTCAATAGTTGTTAATCTTCGAAAAGGGTTTACAATTTGGAAAAAAAATTAATCTTTAAAATGATTGTTTGGATTTTTAAAAAAATTGCTAATATTCTTATAAAGATTGTTTGATTGGAGATTGACAATCTTCTAAAAAGATTGATTGGATTTTGAAAACATTGTTAATATTCTAAAAAATATTATTTGATTTGAGATTGTTGATCTTCTAAAAAGATTGTTTGAATTTTGAAAAGATTATTAATCTTTTTGAAAATATTGTTTGCTTCGAGATTATGAATCCTATAAAAATGCTCAAATTTTGAAAAGATTGTTTGATTGAGGATTTATAATATCCTTATAAAGATTGTTTGATTGGAGATTGTTAATATTATTAGAAAGATTGTTTGATCTTCATGCACAAGGGTTTAGCAACATCTCAAACTTCTCAGTAGTCACAACACGGAAAATTTATAGGAAGAAAATGACCCCCTTCCTTTTAGTACATGAGCATAGATTCACATTACATCTTCATTCCAGCATGACTTATATTGGAGGGTTTGGTTCATATCTTCTCTATGGATAGATAAAACTCATCAAGGGGTAAATGTGGTCACGGGATAAATGCATTTTTCCCAATACACCTTGTGAATATAGATGTCGTAATTGGTCGTGACTGTTGCAAGAGTGGAATGTTTTCAAGGCCTCTTCATGTCCATCTTAATGTTGTGCCAGTACCTTTACTGACATCCCACATCACTTTCAAGGATCACCTGTGAGGTTGGCATCATTACATGATGCATTGGTTTGTAGGAGTGTGGATTGCAAGTGATAAACTTTAGCAGCTTCAAAAGAAAGCTCAAAAAGCATGAAAGGAAGTCAGATGTAGAAAAAAAAGTACCCATAGTTGTCAAGAAAGATTAAATCTTGTCTCTAATATCTTCTATTAATCCTTTTTCTTCTCATTTATGTTTTATGAATTTATTTTTTTATAAACATCAAATAAAAAAGAAAAGGTTGTAGACATGAAATACTAAAGGGGAACCATGGCCAAAGCCCTATATTGATAGGGGAGAGAAAAAAAAGATAAAGGATAAAAAAAAGAGAACAAGAAAGAAACTTCTTGAACTAACTGAAGACCAAGAGGCAAGGGTGGGGTTGATGCATTTCCTAGATCCGCAAGCCAGGGGTGGTGGATCAAAGGGATGTACCACCTAGCCTCCCAAATAAACCAAAATCAAAGAGAGTAGAAAAACATATAAAGAAGAAAAAATAGGAAAATAAGATTAGATAAAATAACTAAATGGTCCTAAAGACTCTCAATCTTTACAACAAGATAGTGTGTATTTATTGCTATTATCTTGGCATCCCCAACAATGTCATCAATCTATTGCACACTACTCAAAAAAGATGTGGAGAAATTCTCCATAGTCTTAGTAGTGAAACTTCCTTTGATTTCTTAAGTCACAAGATCAACATAGCAATGATTAGTATTTATAGACACTATATTAGCAGGATTATCAAAAGTTACACAGCCAGTTTGAACATCATCAAGATATGTAGTATGATGATCAACATTGTCTTCCTCAACAATTGAAATCCCACAAACATTACAATATAGAGAAATAATATCGGTAGGAAGATCTTTTATTAGTCCAAATTTTATGCAATGTTTTCCAAGTAGAAACTTAATCTTCAACAATCATAGCACATTCCATATCATCGATATTATAATCATCAACTACATTGTTACTAGGGAAACATATTTGTTACTATTTGAATGAACATGTATTACTTTTGCATTCAATTTAGTCTTTCTTTTAGTATTTCTTGTCAAGTGAATGCTCTGACCATAGGACACATGCCAATTTTCCCCATCAAGAAGCCATGTAACTCTAGCATCAGTAGAAGTAACATAATTATCGGTGATGTCTATGTCAATATTTTGTATCGAACAATGTTCTCATGTAATCCCCATAACACCAAAGTTGGAATAGATGAAGGGAACAAATTCATACTTACCCTTATAGACACATACATTTATTATAACTCCTATCTTAACTAGCAAAGAAGTAATTACCTCCATTGGAAACCATGCAAACATGCTTGTAGAGTAGTTATTGGTATGGACATTCACTTTCAAATGATGCCCAAGACCTTCACCTATTTGATTGAATATGATGGAGTCATATAAATAAATAGGAAATTCAATAAGTTTTTCCCATTAAATTATATGAAAAGGGAGCCCATTTGTAGGAATGAATTTAGTGGACTAGCAAAAACTACTAAATAATATCTAAAGATAGACCAAGGCCCTCCAGTTAGAGCATTAAGATAATTCATTACACATGTAAATTGGACCACATAGTAATTCATACTTAACCCATACATCTTCCACCGAACAGTTGGTTCATAATAAATTAATCAAATTCCTGAGAGTGAGATAGCCAATATTCTTTCTAATTAACTTCGCTATAACAAAAAAAACAAAATGGTTTATGATGAGTAACATAGGATTCAGGAACAATATATACTTCATCAATACCACATTCATTAACTAAAGATGTATATCTTGGAATGATTTCTTCAAGGGTAGCATCCTCTAGAAAATGAATTAGTGTTTCTTAAACACGAGTTAACATTTATATCATGAAAAAACATGGTATGTTTAGTAACCCTCAGTGCCATTTCATAAGAGAAACTATCAAACTAATAGTGAAGCTTTTTGTATAGAGAATTATGAATACTATCCCCATCCGACCAGGATTGCTCAGCAACATTTTTTGAAACAGTAGGAGAACTTCCAATGGAATGATGTAGGACATGGTATTGCAAATGTAGAACAACCACATGTAGTAATGTTTGACTATTTTCATGATCACAAGACTTCAAAGAATCTTTATACTGAGGAGCCGCATGTGTGCTATCCATGGAGGTTACATTTTGATCAGTGCTATTATAATCATGACGAGGAGCAACAATTCTATTAGAAGCATTCTCCTATGAAGATTTGAAAGAAGCATCATGAACCTCCAAGGATTCACCCTTCTATCCTCTTCCTCTGCTCCCATGAGCCCTTCTTATGATGAGGATAAAACTACCCCTTCCCCCTCGACATGCTTTCATGTATCAAAGAATATTTAGAAACTCCATTCCCATTTTAGTCTAACAGAGCCTTTTCAGGGTTTTGATATACTTGATTTTACGGTTGAGGTGGATTCATTATAATGGTAAATGTTGCTATCGGGAACGTTGTTACAACCCCACATTTTGGGTTCATTTGCTGAGAAACGTAATTTCTCATGTTAAAGATATTGGAACAAATAATGATATAATTTGTTTTGAATAAATGGATTTCAATGGCCTTGTTGGTTGTTTTGTGGGCTTGATTGGCTATTGGGCCCAATAACAAGAAAATTCAATTAATAAAGGAATAATTGAGAATTCGAGAGAAGAAAGATGTAGAAACCTCTAGAAGGCAAAAGAATGTGATACAAAGATGGATTTCATGCCTCTTGGGTTCCTTGGGTTCCAAGGAATCCCAAGTTGCAAAAAGAAAGAAATAAGAAAAGAAAAAGTTAATTAAGTATTTCTTTAGTAAGAAAGAAATTGAAAATAATGGTAATATGTGGAAAATAAGAAAAAAGAGGTATAATCAAGTTATCCTTAGTGGAATTTCGTATCCCAAGGATTCCTAATAATAAAAGGAATACCAATGAGGAAAATAAAAGAGAAATAAAGAGAAATCCTCAAAAAGAGATATTTTAATGAAGAATAAACAAGATAATGTGAAATAATGCATATGGAAGCATTTAAGGATAATAAGTATTCCTTAAAAAGGAATTTCGAATTCTTTGAGTTTCTTGGGGTCCAACGAGCCCCAATAAAGAGGAAAAAAAGAGAAAATACTAAGATTGCAAATAATAGCATAATGTGATATATTATTGATGATTTTTGTAATATGGATAAAAGGGAGTATTTTTTCTATTAAAAGAAAACATGATTTCGTGATAAATAATTAAGAGGCAAGTAATAAGAAGATAAAGGAAAGGATTTTCGAAATCCTAATATCACAAGGAAAAAGGAATATCAAAGTAATAGGAGAGAGAGAGAGGCTTGCTTATCATTAAAGGAATAGAATTTCTTTTAGGAGAAGGCTTGTTCCTCTTTGATGGGCCTCTTAGGGCGAGGATTCCTCCCCTATAAAAGGGGTAGGCCCCCAGGATCGAGCTCCAGAGAATAGAATCCCAAGGATTCTTCTGTCTCTCCCATCGTCTTCCTTATGTGGAAACCCTAGCGAGGGTGTAGACCCTATCCTTGGAGTGACAGGGGGATGTTTATGGTGTTGTCTGAGGCAGGAGACATCCGCGACCAACGACGAAGAATCGGCCACCAAGGTTATGCTGACATCTTCGAGCAACACCCTCTGTAGGTCTGCGAACTGCTGCAAACGCAGCAACCACCGTTGCTTGGTTTCACTCGAATATGGGTAAAGTAGTCGTGACCTGGAGGGCTCCTCACATGCGCCAGGGTGCTGCAAGGTCAGGGCAGCCATGGGCTGTGACTTTCGAGCCCTGGGATGGAGGAGGCGGGCCCCGAAGCACAGCAGGGCGGCGCATAAGTAGGCTTGGCGCAAGCTTGAAGATGATGCGGCCGGTGGATGAGATTGCCCCTCCGCGGGCTGAAGAAGCAACAACTTACGCGGGGGTACAATGGTAATTGGGTTATGTTTCCAAAATTGATCGCATAGCATGAGAATCGGACGACGTGGTGGCTTCTGGTTGGCCCAAAGTGAGTATTTTTTCTAATTTCATAACTAATGATTCTGTAGCTAGGATGACAAAAGTTTATACATGAATTTTGCTTAGAAAAATGAGGGGAATCTAATAAAAATATAATTGAAGCCTGATTCCTTAAGAAATTCGAAAAGCAATGAAAGATATCAACTTTAATGTATTAATATTTAAAGAACCCTATTTTGGTATGATTAAAGTAATTAGTAGGGTTTAATAGATGATTAAAGTTGATATTAGCATGTTAATGATAAAAAGGAACATTAGGAAGAAAAAGGATGGACTTTGCATATAGTTAGTTATTTTAGAGTTTCATATGCATGAATATACTTTAATGGGCCTTGAAACCCTAATGTTGACTAAATCAACTATTAATGGCTTTAATTGATTAATTTCATGATTAAAGTTGGAATATGCTGAATCTAAGCTATTTCGAGCATTAAGTTCCTAATTTGTGGATAAATACCCTAAATGTAGTAATTAGGGTTTTCTCAATATTTTGACTTATCTATTTCTCACTTTATAGATAATGGGTTTAACTGGAACAATACATGATATCCTTGTAGTATTTTTGGGATTAGTTGTTATATTAGGGGGTATAGGAGTAGTTTTATTTACCAATCCCATTTTTTCTGCCTTTTCATTGGGATTGGTTCTTGTTTGTATATCCTTATTATATATTTTATCGAACTCCTATTTTGTGGCTGCTGCGCAGCTCCTTATTTATGTGGGAGCTATAAATGTTTTAATGAATAAAAGGTGGAATTAATGACAAATAGGGTTTATATGTGATTTGGACCATAATGAACTATGAATCAATGACAAATAC